>JBBMJZ010000019.1:20708686-20722374 GCA_037833815.1 Zingiber zerumbet
GCCTTTAGAGGCAACGATGAATCTCTATCTTCATCTAATCGTGGAAATTTTCTTGAATTGGTGAAGGCTTTTGCAAAAATGAGTACAGAAATTAATGAAGTTGTACTAGAAAAATGCTCCAAAAAATGCTCAATATATTGCTCCAAAAATTTAGAAAGAGATTTTACATATTATGACCAATAGAGTACGATAGATGATTAGTAAAGAAGTTGGAGATAAAGTCTTTTGTATTCTTGTTGATGAAACACAAGATATATCTAAACGGGAGCAAATGACCATTATCTTGAGGTTTGTGAATAATCATGGGATTTTGACAGAAAGATTTTTTGCCATCAAAAGTGTTAGTGACACTACCTCATTGAATCTGAAAAATGAAATATCAAATGTTCTTATACATTATGACTTACAAGTTAAGAAAATTAGAGGTCAAGGATATGATAGTGTTAGTAATATGCGTGGCGCATGGAATGGACTTCAGGTATTATTTCTTAGAGATTGTCCTTATGCGTATTATGTCCACTGTTCTGCACATCGACTACAACTAACATTGGTTTCTGCAGCCAAGGATGTCAGTGTTATTTAGGAATTCTTTTCTTATTTGGACAATATTGTCAATATTGTCACTTCTTTTATTAAGCGTATTGCTGAGTTACGTACTGCACAAAGAAATGAAATTGAACATATGTTGGCAATTGAAGAACGTGATTCCGGAAGTGGGGCCAATCAGATTGGTAATTTGCAACAGGCAGGAGCTACTCGTTGGAGTTCTCACTATTACTCGGTAAAAAGCTTGATAGGTATGTACGCTGCAACTTGCAAAGTTTTTGAAGTTCTTAGTGACTATTCTCCAATGCAAGAACTAAGGCTGAAGTTCGGGGAATTTACAGAAACATGGCAAGCTTTGAATTTGTGTTCATTTTGCACTTAATGCATAAAATTATGAGAACAACAGATACTCTTTGTCAAATTCTTCAAAGAAAATCTCAAGATGTTTTGACTGCTATTACATTTGTCTCTACTACCAAAACTATCCTTCAAGAACTTAGAGAATGCGGTTGGGAAGAATTTCTTCATGAAGTGAAAGTTTTTTGTTCAAGAAATGAAATTGATGTGCCTGACCTTGATTGCCAATATAAGATCGGTCGTTCTCGTCAGCAAACTATAGTTGAGCATCATTACCACTTTGATGTTTTTAATGTAGCAATAGATTCCATCTTGATGGAGTTAAATACTCGGTTCAATGAGTCATCGATGGAACTACTTTCTCTTAGTACAGCTTTAGATCCTAAAAATTCATTTGACTCAATCAACAGTGATGGTATTTGCAAACTTGCAAAAAAGTTTTATCCTGAAGATTTCACAAGTCAAGACATTGTTGCTTTGGAGTATGAATTGGTACATTATAAACTTGATGTTATGCAAAATTTGAAGGTTTCAACACTTGTTGAGTTGTGTCAGCAATTAACTGAGAGTGGACGGTCAAAGGTTTACATTATTTTGACTAGATTGATTCATCTTGTTTTAACGTTACCTATTTCTACCGCCACTACTGAGCGAGTATTTTCAGCAATGAAGCATGTGAAGACGGCACTTCGCAATAAAATGGAGGATGGTTTTCTTGATGATTGTTTAACATTCTATATTGAATGAGATTTAGCTAAAGATATAGATGTAGATTCTATTATGGATAAATTTTATGTTTCAAAATCTCGAAGGGCACAATTTTGAGCAGTATAATGTAATGACTTTTTTTTTGTTATATATCTATATAATTTATTATATTTTTTAATAATAATATATAATTTGTTATATTAAATTCAAGCCCAACCCAACTCTAATTCCTGGATCCGTCCCTAGTAGCCGCTCCTCCATTCTCAGGATGCCACGCGGTTGGGAATATTCGCAATCACTATTAGCGAGCCCATATAGGGCATAGATCTATCTTTAGTATGAAAAAAAGTGGCATTGATGTGAAGAGATGATGTCGGGATCTGCCTTTGAAAGAGAGAGTTGGCGACTAGGGTCGAGATAGAGATTATGTCCGTGATTGCAATAGGGACTCGAAGGGAATCTGTTGCCAAACTGAGATAAGGTTTATCGTCGGTCTCTTGTTGAGACTGCGAGGGAGTGTCTTTCCGAGACTGAGAGAGAGTCTACTACTAAGATTGAGAAGCTAGGAGAGAGCATGAGACCGAGAGGAAGTATGAGATTCAGAGATAGTTTGTTGTCGAGACTGAGGGAGAGTTTGAGGTACAGTCTCTGACTGAGAGGGAATATGAGACTGATGAGGGGCAGTCTGTTGCCGAGACTAAGGGACAGTCTAAGATTAATGGATAGTCTGATACTTAGAGGGAATTTAAGACTGAGGGTCAATCTATAGTCGAGACTAAGATGGTGTCTCTCACCAAGTCTAAGATGGAGTCTGTGTCGAGAGTCGGGGATGAGACATGCATGTCCTTTAATAACGGAGATGAATGTACTGAGTCCTTTCGATCATATATGAGTCTCTTCAATGTAAAATTAACTTTTTTTTAGTCAAGTTTGACCCATTTTGACTTTCATGTTGGATTGAGAAAAAGCGCTAGAGGTGGATGAATAGCATGCTTCATACGTGTTTATAAATCATTCAAAAATCACAAAGTCGTGCAATGGAAATTAAAAGATAAACAATAAAGAACATGGTACGTAGTTTTACTTAGTTCGTAACCTCGTGGCTATTACTTCAAAGCCCGCAGTCAGTTAGATTGTTTTCATTAGGCAATCACTATCAAATCGCTTCTTTAAAAAATAATAGATTTGGTAACAAGACTACCAACCTTAGAGTAGAAGGTACAAAGAAAGCGTGAGCAATAATAACAACAACTACACACTACCCAAGTCTAGGCTTGTTTGAGCTCGTAGCGACGTCGTGTCATTGTTAAGTCGTTGAAACTTGACAGCAGCAAAGTATCAACGTTTCAGAAGCATAATAGAGCTCTTGAGGTTGTGTTAGAAGAATTTATATCAAGGCTATGTTTGAAGACTTCTTTTATAAGGTGATCCAGGAGCTTGGATCAGCTTATAAAGAAGCCTCTCGCGGCCTTTATCCAATCCAAACGTATTGTCGTAATCAGCATTGGACCAAGGCACTTGGAAGTATTCTATTATTAATGACTTCGAAGTCCTTGACATTAGGGTCCATGTGGTGGCGGAGAGGTCCATGTGGCGGGAGATGAGATCCTCTGTCCTGAAAATAGTGTGTCCCCATGTCCCCTTGCCGATCGGACGGACTAAACATCCTCGTGATGTGCACTACATTCTTGAGATGTGATTTAATCCGTCCGATCGGCGAGGGGACATGGGGGCACATCATTTTCGGGAAAGAGGATCTCATCTCATGTGGCGGAGTTATTCTATTAATCGAATCGTGGATCGAGTTATTCTGTCTTCTGCTTTACGGGTACTCGGGAGTTATTTCTCAACACGTCAATTTACCACAGTTTTTTTAGGTCTTTGATAACGGTTTTTAACCGTTGTCGTTTGTATTGAGAAGAAAAATAAACCATTATAGTTTTAACCGTTGTGTTTTTAATCGTTATCATTTATCAACACACGCTAAAAAATAATAAACTATTTAAAATAATCTGAATACAACCGAATCAAAAACATATTTACAACACTTGTAGCTAAAAGAATTAAATTATACATCATACAACAGCATATATACAACATACAACAAAAGTGTTGTAGCAATATTAAGTACAAGCTCATATATACAAGTGCTGGGCAAGTATTATAGCAATATACATCATACAATAGCATAAAAAAGAATTATAGCTTTTCTACTCATCATATATGTGGTCCTTTATATGACCTTCATTTCTTTTTCACTGGTTCCATTCCCACATAGCCATGTCTACAGGTGGCGAAGTAGAGAGAAGTAAACAACAACACTCTTCATATAAAAAAAATTTAAAAAGATAGTAATTAAACATCAATGATAATGAAAAATATTATTTGCTTCTGTTGACAATATGAAATTATAGAAATAAGATTCACAAAAATCATCCTACTTATTTGAGATGATAAACTATTACAGAATCACACTTACATGAGAAATATTAGGGATAAAGAAAGGTTAAGAACCAAAGTAAATGGAAAATAGACATTACCTTGCTTTTATAATATTATTGAGCTAAAACTATAACATTTTGAAGCTCAAATGGCATTTTTTGCTTCAAAATTTTATATTTATCTTTGTCGATCACCTATACCTGCCACACGATTTACTCAGAAGCTATAAATAAACTTAAATATGGTGTAAAAGGAAAAGAAAATGGAAATTTAATTAAAAAATGTTGCAAAATATAAAGGAACTGCAGTAGCAAGTATAAATTCATATTTGTTGGGTCATTGTAGTGCAAAATATGACTTGAAAATAATAGGTTTTCTGATGCAAACTGATACAAATGACTTCAAAACCTCATCTAGAAGTAGAGCTTGATCTGCGACTATGTTCGAGTTGAGAAAGGATAATAAGCTCGATCTTACGACTCCCGATTACCGTAGAGTCAAAGAGAGAATATTTTAATCCACGACTATATCCTAGTCGGGAGAAAATAATAGGCTCAATCTTATGACTCCTAAGAACCTAAGGAGTCAGAGAGAGAATAGCACGTGAGATATGCAGATGAATGCATTGGTCCAAGGCCAAGTAAATTTGGACCCTTAAAAGGGCAATTATTGATGGATGCCTAGGTCCGAGTTCGCATGAATTTGGGCCCTGAAAAAGAAAATTGCTTATGGACTCCTTGGTCTGAGACCCAATAAATTTGGACCCTGAGAAGGGGATTGCTAATGAAGGCATCAGTCGAAGAATGAGTGAATTTGGGCCCTCAAAAAGACAATTCTTGATGGGCATTGAGGTCTATGATGGAGTGAATTTAAACCATGAGAAGAGCAATTATGGATGAACGCTTCGATTCGACACCGGGTGAATTTGGGCCTAAAAATGACAATTGCTAATGAGCACCTCAGTCCGAGACTGAGTGAATTTAGACCATGGAAAGAATAATTGTTGATGTCCTACCTTAGTTCGAGTGAATTTAGGCCCTGAAAAGAACAATTACTGATGTACGCCTTAGTCTGAGACCGAGTGAATTTGAACCTTGAAGAGGGTAATTGTTGTTAGACTCCACGGTCTGAGATCGAGTGAATTTGAACCCTGTAGAAGGCAATTGCTGATGGGCGTCTTGATCTGAGACCAAGGGAACTATATCCGTATCGGGAGAGAATACCTTGATTTGTGACTATGTATGAGTCATGAGAGAATAGCTCAATCTGTGACTATGTCCGAGTCAGGAGGGAATAATAAGTTCGATCTCACAACTCCCTAGTACCCGTGGAGTTAGAGAGATAATAGAAAGCTCAATCTCATGACTTCTAGATGTCCGTGGAATCGGGGCTAGAATAAATGAGCTAACCCTTAACATAAAAAGGGAGAGCAAGTGTTGGTTCCTAATCAAAATAAATCTAGGCAAGTGAATAGGAATGATACTGGAAATAGATTGATTATAAGCTATGCAAATCTGCATGAGGCATAGTGAATCAGGAATTTTGGGCAATAATTTTGCTAACTTGCTAAGAGCATACTCACACCTCTTTGAGAAAAAAACCAAAGGTAGATCTGCTACCTTAGCGGCTCTCTTAGTGTCGGCCCCATGGATATGGAGGGAAGCTCACGTAGGTACACAGGTCATAGGTGCATGGTGGGGTAAACCCCAGGTCGTCAGTTTCTGAGAATCGACCCCTGACCATTACGCCAGAGATATCATGCATCCACCGTCTACGCTACGCCTTGGGGCAAAAAATAATCAAAGGGAATAGTCAAAGTGTGGGATATAAGATTTCCACAGTTCTGCAAGAGGTATTGTCCCATTCAAAGGACATGCACACGTACAAGCCTAACATTGACTTTCCTTCCCTTGCTAAAGACAACACCAGCTTATGTCAGTTCTTGTTGAGTCCACGTTCAAGACACTGCCTCCTATTAAACTTAGGATTAGAGAATAATTAGCAAGAATACATAAGATAATTAAGTGGAGGGATCAGAAATCTGAAAAGATATCCTCGAGTGAGGGTGTTCTCATGGCTTAGACAGTCCCGAGCAGGGAAGCCCTAGCATAGTTAGTTATGAAAAGAGAGACTTGACAGGTTTTTATTAGAAGGAACTCATGTGGGTATTTACCCGTGCTAGTAGACTTAGGAGAGTCGACCAAGCTTCTCGACCTGAAAGGGTGACTACCCGTGCGAGTCAGCAGCAACTTCCTCACCTGTGAAGATTGTTTGCATATATTATCGGGATGTTCCTAATGGTATGTTCTCAAACCACAATACTTCCCAAGCTAGGAACTTCCCACCATGGCACATGAACATTTAGGATCGAAAAGACGCTAGAGGGGAAGGGTAAATAGCATTTATCATTTTTTCAAAAATTATGAAAATACGTAGTAGAAAATAAATGAATGAAAGAAGAAGCGCTAATTTTACTTAGTTCAGAACCTTTAACTACTCCTACTCTAATGTCTGCACTCGTTAAGTACTTTCATTGGGCAATCGCTATAGGCTCGAAAATATTACAAGAATTTAAGTACAATGTAATAAACTAAAATATCCCGACAACAAGTAGAGTCTAAGCTTTAGTATCGATTGTCAGAACAACTTTTCGGCATTGTGGAGAGCTTCTTAGAGCAGCGCGTGAGAACAAAATTCGATGTAATTGATGTATTGAAGCTACTGCTCAAAGGTCGTATAGAAGACCTCTCTATGCACTTGGAACCACCCTCGGGAGCCTGGAGTGTGCTGGGGTGGCTGCACCTCATTGAAAGTTTATCCCACAAACTTTATCCACCTCTAGGTGCCCGGACTGCTGACGTGGGTTGACCAGTTGAAGTGTGCCACTGCAGCCCATCGTTCGGGTGCCTATCCATCTATCCGGGCGCCTGGAGCACCTTCAAGTGTTTGGACATCCGGGCACCTGGACAATCTCCGATCGCCTAGAGCCCCTTTTTCCAGCCGTTGATTTTCTGCATCATAAGGTTAGGTTCTACATCAAAACTTGAGTTTGACCATGGTGTTAACTGCACCAATAAAAACTTGTCAAGTTTATTTTTTTACGTGCCTAGTCAGATCTTCGGTCAATACTTGTGGACTCATTTGAGTATATATGTTCGAAAGGGGATTGCGAGACACATTAGAGTAGTTCCATATAAATTTATTTATTTATATAATAAAATTAATGTGGCTAATATACATTTTTATCATTCAATTTTTAAATTTATTTATATTAAATTTTCTAATGAATGACTATTATATTTTTAAAATTTATTAATCTAATTGGTTATTTATTGTTCTTATTTTTCTAAATTTATTAGGTGAAATAATTTATGTTGGTACAGAGAGTACCAGACGATCGAATCTGAGTTTTGATTATCGTAAAGGATTCAAAATTTAAGATATCTTGTTATTTAACAAGTATGACTGAGCTTGCAGGAAAGTCCTAAGTTGTCTTAGGTAAAAGTCCTAGTAGATTCTAGACTGGTGGAAAGTCCTAGTTATAGTTAGGTCACGAAGTCCTGGTCCGGAGAACTGGGCGAAGTCTTGGCAGGTCGAAGACTTTAGGCGAAATCCTAGAGTCGAGGACTTGTGCAAGACTGGAGGGGTCAGGATCGGACGTTCAGCATAGAGTCCTAATGTCTCAGACGCTGAGCAAAAGTCCAGTCGGTCTGGAGAACCGGTATGGCAAAAGGAATTTCTCCTGAGAGAAGTAGATGAGGACATGTTTCCCGTTGAGGGAAAAGTAGGCATTGGATCGACCTAGAATTTTTGAGAAATTAGAAAATCAAAACCGAACAGTCCGGAGACTATCAAACAGTTCTATTAATCATTATGTATTGTCCTAACTTTATTTTGCAGGATATGTTTGCCATTTTGGACTAACGTATCTTGCAGGGAGCGAAAAGGACATAAATGGCTCGAATAAAGTATGTTCAAGGCACCTCTGGGGGTGCTGGAGGCACCTCAGAAGGCTTGGCCGAAAGCCAGCGCGGTCAGGCGCGAAGGCGCCTTCCAGACGCTTGAAGGTGCCTTTGAAATGATAAAATTCATGGAAAGCGGATGTTATCGACGACCGAAGCTGTGGAGATAAGATCTGAGCTGGAGGAACCTTCAAGGAGGTTGAAGGCGCCTTCAACAGCTTATAAATGTCCTCTTCGAGCAGTGTATCAATAACAACTCATTCTTACGATTCTTCTCTTGCGCGTTGCTTCAAGGATGATCCAGTGACTCCGCGATGCGACTTTGACGACTAAAAGCAAGACTCTTTGAATTCCAGAAGTTGTCGGTATAATTATTGTAAAGCATTCAAATTATACTTTTATTGTACTCATCCTTGTAATTGGAATTTCCGAATTGATAGTAAATTGTTCAACGAAAGCGACCAACGATCGCGAGCCTTGAAGTAGGAGTCGTCACAGACTCCGAACCAAGTAAAACCAACACTTGTTAGTATTTGTTTTATTTTACTTTCTATTTCTGCTGCGTGATTCTATTCGACTGTTTTTCGAAAAGTATGAAAAAGCTACGAGTGCTATTCACCCCTCTCTCGATCCTATAATTTACTCAAAAATAAAATTATATATATAATATATATAGACATTAGATTAAAGAAATTATTATTAGTATCGAAAAATGAAGATGGCTCAACATTTAGTATAATATTATTCTCGATTTATTTTTGTTCTCAATTTTCTAAAAACTCAAAAACTATTCCATGATTGAACGAAAGTTAAAAAATAATTAAAAATATAAAATTTTAATAAGATGGAGTAGAGAATTTCAATGCCAAAGGAACTAATGATCGAATTGAATGATGAGATAGTTGAAGACCCAATGCATTGAGAGTATTGAGATAGTTGAAGACCTAGGCACTGAGAGTGTTAACATTGAGACTATGGTTGATACTATATAGTCATAGGCCTTGGCACTGAGAGTGTTGCCAATACTATAACTGAAACTAAGATAGTTGAATTGCTAAGTCTGAGCCATTAGTGAGTAGAGCTAAGAGGTAATGAATTTCTAAAAATAACAAGATAAGGAGACCTTGAATCTATCAAAGTATTGAGCCGTTGAAGAATGAGGCTAAGAGACTATAACTTCTATGTTAAGCCATTTACGAGGGAGACTAAGAGGGATATTGAGTTTTTGAGACTGCTAAGATATTAATGTTGGATTGAGTCGTACGTGAGAGGGGGTGAATCACGTGGTTTTGAAAACTTGTTCTTTTTGAATTTTAAAAGATATGTACGTAGCGGAAAACTAAGAAGGAGAAGAAAAAAAGAACAAGCAGACAGAATACGAATACAAACAGTTTTACTTGGTTCAGAGCCTTCAGCGGCTTCTACTCCAAGACGCAGGTCCCGCGAAGCTATTAATGGGTAATCCACTAAAATACCGGTACCTCTGGAAGAGAGAATTGAATACAAGAAATTTAGGTACAAGTACAACACACTGTACTTGTCTTTTTGCAGAAAATAAGTACAAAAATTAAAGTTACCAAATACTTTTCAGAAGACGGTCAGCTCAAGCTCAGTGTTTGGGTGGCTTCTTAGTAGTATATGAGCATAGCAGCATTGTAGCATAGTTGTAGTGAGAAGCCGGAGCAGTCGGAGCTTCACTCGGATGCGTAGGAGCTTGTATGTGAGTTGCGTTGGAGAAGTTTGGCTGTGAGAGCTTGGAGGGGTGCATCATATGATTTTGAAAATTTATTCTTTTTAAATTTTTAAAGATAAGTACGCAATGAAAAACTAAGAAAGCAAAGAAAAAAAGAACAAGCAGACAAAATGTGAATGCAAACGATTTTACTTGGTTCGGAGCCTTCGGCGACTCCTACTCCAAGACTCAGGCCCCGCGGATCTATCGATGGGTCCACTAAAATACCTCTTTCAGTACCTCCGGAAGAGGGAATCAAGTACAAGGAATTTAGGTACAAGTAAAACACACTGTACTTGTACTTTTGGAGTAAATAAGTACAAAAATTAAAGTTACCAAACACTTTTCTGAAGACGGTCGGCTCAAGCTCGGTGTTTGGGCAGCTTCTTAGCAGTAGATAAGCGTAGCATCGTTGTAGCAGAGTTGTAGCAGGAAGCTAGAGCAGTCGAAGCTTCACCCGGATATGTAGGAGCTTGTATGCGAGTTGTGTTGGAGAAGCTTGGTCGAGAGTGCCTTATAAAAGACATGGAAGGCACTTTCCATGAGCATTAAAGGCGCCTTCAATGCAAGAAATTTGATCACGACTTTATTGCGCCTTATATGCGACAATGTCCAAAGTTTATTCCTTAGATGGTGCCTTCCAAGCCATCGAAGGCGCCTTCCATGAATAGTGCGAAGGCACCTTCCAATGTTTAAAGGCGCCTTTGGATACTATTCATCCGAAGAATTTTTGCTCCTTTTGCCCTTCAAGTTGTGTTAGTCCAAAACTAAAACATCTAACCTACAAAATAAAGTTAGCATAGTCAAAATAAGAAGTGGTAATTTGCTCCTATCCTCCCATGACCAGGAACTAGTCAAGGTCTTAGATTAGGGATATGAAATGGACCTAACCTGAACTGATGCCTACTGTCCCTCAATCAGGACGCATCCTCACGGAGTCACTCTCCTCCAGTGACTTACCTTTACTTACCAACTTATAGTCGGTTGACTAGCCTCTTGACCCACTAGGTTTTTGTGCTAGTTGTTCGGTCCGCAGACCCAACTAGACTTCTACCGGTTGTTCGGTCCCACGGATCCAACCAAACTTCCTGCCAGATATCTGGTCGGCCCGTTGACCTATCTGAACTTCACACCAGCTATCCGGTCCCACGGACCTAGTTGGATTTCAGCCTGGTGTCCGGACCTTCGGACTCGTCAACTTCTGCACACTTGGTAAAGCAATTAGATCACAAAACACCTAACTCACTTGTCATTCATCAAAACCTAAGTTAAACCGTTAGTACAAACTGCACCAACAATTGGGACCTAAGCCTATCAGAATTAGTATACCTTACCGTCAACGAGTGAGGACGAGAGGCCTATTGCTATGAGTCATTAGCAATTGGGGCTAAGAGGGCCATCAACCTCCTAAGCCTTTAGCGAGTGGGTTAAGAGGGTTATGAATTTCTAAGAATGCCAAGATACTGAAACTCTGAGTCTGTAAGAATTAGAATGTTGAGCCATCGGCAAGTGAGGCCAAGAGAGCTATTGTGTCTAGGTTGAGCTATTAGGGAGTATGGATAAGAGGGCCATCAACCTCAGCCAGTAGATAGTGTGGCTAATAGGGATATTGATTTTAAGTTGAGCCATTAGCAAATGGGACTAAGAGAGCCATCAACCTCCTAAGCCATTAGCTAGTGAGGCTAAGAGGGTTATGAATTTCTGAGAATGCCAAGATACTGAGACTTTGAGTTTGTTGGTTTCTAATATCGAGCCGTCGGTGAGTGAAGCCGAGAGGGCTATTGTTTCTAGATTGAACCATTTTGCAAGTGAGGCTAAGAGGTTGTTGCTTTTTTGGAAAATCTAAGTCTTTCATAAGACTGAGATAGTAGCGTGAGTCGATGACAGTCTCTGCAAGAGATAGAGAGAATGTATCAAAATTGAAATTGTATAGAATTCGATAATAAGCTTATCTACTGATACGAGTTGAGTTGATAATCCCAAGTAGTAATATAATGAAAGATGAGACCTAGCTCATTGCAGGATGTGCCACTAGCAGGGGCTAGGAATATCAAGTGCTCCTTAGTCATTCGTAAAGCTGTTGTGCAGAGAAAAATAAATGAACAAGAGACTGCAATTTTACTTGATAGAGCGTGAGTACTTACAAGTATAGATTATCGGGGGAAAAACACTGAATAGTTTATCTAATCATCTTGATTTCCTGGATGAGGCCCATGATTGATGTGAGAGACCACTTGATCTTGCACTATGGGCTCCTCTGCCTCCCAAGTTGCCAAGACACTGGCCATTTTAACTAGTTTATGTAAGCATCCTAGGTTAATTTTGATAAGATCAACCGAGTTAAGTTGGGTCATATTTATTTTTGATGTCTTATGTCTAAGTGTGCAAGAACTTGGAAATACAAGAAGTCGAGCGGAAGACACAGTTAGCGAGAATGATGGCATGAGAAGCAAGTCGACAGGCTCAATGTATCCAAGAGACGAGGTGCTGCAGAAGAGTACACCGACAGATGAGAAGAAAGCATGCGGCGCATCCGAGGGATGAGAAGTCGGGGAGGAAGCCAACTCGAGTAGAAGATTGGAGTTGAGTTCGTGTGAGCCCAATTATGGCCATACGAGCAAATGTCAACTCAAACGTTGACCTTGGAACGAAGATACCTCCGAAGCTAAGCTAGCAAAACAGGACATGCTTCGGAATCAACTGACGAACCTCTGGCTAAAAGAAGGAGAGACAGTCGCTCAACTACACGCCGAGCTGAAGGAATTGATCTCCGTACTCACAAATCTCGGAGAAATGACAATGAACAGAGATTCCCTAAGTTATGCTCTTAATGCTTTCCCGAGGACCTCGGATTGGACATCGATAATTGACTTCTACTACATCTCTAAAGATATAGAGGTAAGTACGTTAGAAAACTTATTTTCTACTTCAGAACTTTATGAATCTAGATGTGTAGGTTTAATAAATAGAGAAGAAAGGTCAACTCAGAACTTGGCACTCAAAGCCAAGAAGATCGAGCTGCAGTTAGAATCATCATTTGACGAAGATGAAGAAGCTTTTCTGGTAAGAAAATTTTCAAAATTTTTAAAATCTAACAATTTTGACAAGAGACAGACAACAAGACCTTTTTAGAGTAAACGGAAGATTCGGTGTTACAACTGTCAAGAAGAAGTGCATATCAAATATAATTGCCCGAACTGAAAAGTAAAGGAAAGGACAAAGGGTCAAGCGGATCCAAGCACAAGAACCTAAAAGCAACGTGAGACGAGTCCTCATTTGAGTCCAAGCTAGAAGAATACGCTGGATATCACTGATGGTGGATCACCAAGAAAACATCGAAAGTTTGTCCAAAATGATCATTAATAAAGGGGGAGATACATAAAAATAAAAAACAACGATGAAGGGGAAGCAACAGCCTATGAGAACAACACGATAAGTGAGGTACATTCCTCACCTCCCGAAAAATTATATCAGTTAATAAAAATACTTTATAGAATTTTGCACAAATTAAAAATAAAGCATGAACGGTTAAAAATAGAAAAATACTAAATTAAAGGTATCCTTAGCAAAAGCATGTTTATTAGAAGATTATGATAAACTAAAAATTAAAATTGACAAATTAAAGGAACAAATAAAAATATTAGAAAAGGATTATGCATGTTCAAATGTTTAAAATTTTAGAAATTTTCAAGAGCTTAATTGGTATTTTAGATTTCACAAGGATTAAATTAGAAAAGTGTTATAAAAATTTATTAAAAAATATCTTTTTAATCTAGTAGGAAAGAACTTATTTTGGGCTCCTGAATTATGTTTAGATTAAAACTATCTTTTATGCATATTTCAATTTGCTTTAATTTGTTTTTTAAAAAATAATTAGTTGTAAATGATTTTCAAGTCTGTTTTGATACTTTTTGACTGTAAATTGTTGTACGAGGCTTGTT
>JBBMJZ010000019.1:20722474-20738027 GCA_037833815.1 Zingiber zerumbet
CTAACTGCTATAAACTGCTATAACTTCCACTAACTGCAATAAACAGTTATGAACTACTTCTAAAGCATAGTTTTAACTGTTTCAAATGCCATCTTGGTCTCAGAAGCCATCGTGGTAGTTATCTCACTCTCAAACAGTGTTTAAAAATCCCCGTCTAAGGTACTGCATAGGCGGTTGGCGGCAGTCCACCGCCCCGCCTTTTGCCAAGACGGCGATAATAGGCAATGAGGCATTAATCAGCCGCCTAGGCGGTTGGGCATTGCCTAGGATGCCGTTGGGTGCCGCCTCCTGGCCAGCGCCCAATTTTTTGTCACGGAAAATTGGCTGAATCAATCGATTTGGTAGGGTTTTCATAACAAACAGAACTCTGCTGAATCGATTAGTTGATTGATTCGGCGTGTTGAATTGATCAATCGATTCAACATGTTTTTGTTTATCGTGAAAACCCTGTCAAATCTATCAACTGATCGATTCGGCTAGTTTTTCGCGACAAACTTATTCTCCTTGAATCCATCAGATAATCGATTCAACATCAAGGGGAAGAAAAAGGCAAAAAAAACATGGATTTATGAATTATAGGATTTTGTTCTAAACTTTTAATTGGGATTTTCAGCCACCTAAATCCCATCATCTTCTCCCTCCCCTTCTTTTTCTTCATCCCATTTTCTTCTCCAACCTGCCCTAGTCACTGCCTCTTTTCCCTCCCCTTCTTTTGAAAAATCAACAAGCAACAAGGAACTTGCTGCTCTAGCCTCTTCCTCCTTCGATGTTCATGAAGGAGCTTACTGTCGCTGAGATTGCCAAGTGACAACAATGAAAGGAAAGTAGCCCTTGTCCCTTCATTTCTAGCTACAACCGTACATAGCATTTTCTTTTGTCAGGTTAATAAAATTGTATGTTTGATAAATGATAATCATTGTTTGTATGTTCTTGATTTCGAACTTGTTAATACTCAAGAAAATTCAATTATATGTTATTATTTAAATCCTGTATGTTATTGCTTGCCTTAAATTGAGAATTATCATCTATGATTTTTTTGAATACTTGATAACCATTGTTTGTATATTCTTTATCAATGATTTTTTAAATGCTTGACTTGTAGTAAAATGTCGGGTATTATATCTTCTCAAGTATCTAATTCAATGTTGTTGAATTGCTACTCCTTTGAAGTATAATTTAAATGATGTTGGATGGGAATTAACAGAGATGGTGGATTCTACAAATTTGGATAAGTTGAAATGTAAGTTGTGTCAAAAAATTACTAGTGGTGGAATTTATTGGCTCAAACAACATGTTGTCAATATCAAGGAAAATGTTGCCCCGTATAAGCAATCCTCGAATGAGGATAAATTAAAGTGAAAAATGCAATTGAAGAAGCAAAAATAAAAGAATATCAATGAAATGGAGGTGAGAGAAGAAGTTGTTCTTGAAAATTATGAGGAAAACGAAGAGACTCTAGGGACAAGAAGGAATATGTTTACTCTTGGCCCTATGGACAGATTTGCATTCATTATTGATCTTGAATCTTCATTGAATGAAAGTAAAAAAGATAAAACAATAATAAAATATTATTGATGCACTTTGGAAGAAAAGGACACATAGTGTGCACCAATATTTAACTTGATGGGTGTACGAGTTCGGTATTCCTTTTCATGCCATTAACAATGATAGCTTCAGGAGGTTTGTAAAAGCGGTTGGTCAATTTGTCTCGGGTTATCATCCTCTAACTCAATACTTATTAAGTGAGCCCTTATTGAAGGAAGAGATAGATAGAACTAAAAGTTTATTAAAGAAACAAGAAGAATGAGCTTTGAATGGTTGTTCAATTTTGATCGATGCTTGGACCGACCAGAAAAGAAGTATTATGAATTTGTGTGTTAATTGTAAAAAGGACACAACTTTCCTTTCTTCAAGGGAAGCATCAGATGAAGCACACATTGGAAATCATATATTTAAATATGTGGACAAGTGCATTGAAGAAGTTGGACCCCAAAGTGTAGTTCAAGTGGTAACGAACAATGCTTCTAATAATATGGCAGCAAAAGATTTTTTGAAGGAGAATATGCCACATATATTTTGGACTTCATGTGCAAATCACACCGTGAATCTTATACTTCAAGGAATTGGGAACCAACCAAAATTCAAAGGGGTGATTGAGAAGGCAAAGAGCTTGACAATCTTTATTTATGCACATTACAAGACATTGTCAATGATGAGAAAGTTTACCAAAAAAAGGGACATAGTGAGGTTGGGAGTAACATGATTTGCAACCGCTTTTCTAACTTTGCAAAGCTTGATGGAGAAGAAAAGTGAATTAAGATCTATGGTTGCTAGTGAAGAATGGAATGGAATAAGTTTTTACTTGAAGGTGTTTGCCCCTTTAGTTAAGTTACTTCATCTTGTTGATGGAGATAAGAAGCCATCTATAGATTTTATATATGGAGAATTACTTAGAGCGAGAGAGGAGATTAAAGTGACATTCAAAAATCAAAAGCTTTACTATTGTCTGATTATTGATATTATCGATGAAAGTCATAATCGGCTTGATAGTCCACTACATTTGGTGACCCACCTCTTGAATCCTTATTACTCATTCAATGATCGGAGCATAGGAAGTGAGGTGGTCATGAATGACTTATTCACTTGTGTTGAAACATTCTTTCCCGATAGTCAAAGTGGTGTAGTAAATATAGAGTTGTTGAAGTATATATCAACAAAGCAGGGGGATTTGGAAAATCATTGACTATAATTGGATACACAAAAAACGATGAGAAATATGATCTGGGTAAGAATTAAGTACTTACTTTATTTTTTTTTGTTTGTTGTTTCTTGATTTTGCTTATTGTTAATGTTTGATTTATTTTTATTTAATTGGATGGTGACATCTTTTTGGACATGGTGCACCTAAATTATAAAACATGGCTAAAAGAATTCTTTCTTTAACTATAAGATCTTCCGGTTATGAGAGAAATTGGAGTACTTTTGAGGGGATAAGTACTTAATTAGTAATTGCTTATGACTTAATAATTAATATATTTATTTAATGTAGATCCATAAAAAGAAAAGAAATAGACTAGATATCAGAAAGTTGAATAATTTAGTCTATATTCAATTCAATACCAAGATCATAAACAAAAAAAAAAAGACAAGAAGAAAAAGGAGTAGATATGCTACTTGCTAGTGAAGCAACTATGGCACAAGGATGGATTGTTGATGGTAGAGATGAAGATGTTGAAACAAATATTGAAGATGTTGGAAAACTTCACGAAGAATAATTTATCGCTAATGAAGAAGAGGAAGATGCTATAAATTTTGAGTTTGCATCCGATATAGAGGAAGTGTTAGAGAAATATGGAGATGAACTATAAGAAGAATTAGGAATATAGGAGATTATATGAGTTATTTTGTGATTTGTAAGAAAACTTTTGTTATTTTGTATGCCTTGCCAGTTTCTGACTTTTAGTTTGTACTTTGTTCTTTTAGTTTGTATGCTTTTGCTATTTTGTTATTTCTATTTCCATTTATCTATTGGGACCAAATTATGTATTTCATTATTAATATTTTGGTATTTTTATTTTCTATATCATGCGTTGTTTCAGGATTCTGCCTTACATAGAATCTTGCCGAATCATCAACTGATTGATTCGGCAGAAGTTTGCGACTAATAGAACAGTGTCGATTTGATCAATTGATCGATTCGGCTTGTTGAATCGACCAACTGATTGATTCAGTAGGATTCTACGATAAACAGAATTCTTTCAAATTAATCAATTGATCAATTCGACGTGTTGAATCAATTAACTGATCAATTCGAAAGGATTCTGTGACAAATAGAACCTTACGACAAGGTCTTCTTGAAAAAAAATTTGCCTAGGTGCCTAGGCGGCCAGGCAACGGGCAACCGACTGCCTAGCACCTTTTTTTACACTAGTCTCAGACACTATCTCAATCTCAAAAGTTATCTCAGTTTCAGATGTCGCCTTAGTCTCAAAAGCCATCTTGATCTTGGATATTGTCTTGGTTTGCCTCGGGGCCTCGAGTGACAACTTTGTCTTAGCCTTGGTTGATGATACATGCCTCCTTCGGAGAAGTTATATGCATCAGTTTCCTCAAAGCCACTCCATGTTAATGTCTCTTTCTTTATTCTTAAAGCAGGTTTACACCCTGAATGTGTTGATGCAATTTTCCCTAGGTCAAGGTTGACTAAGTTGACTAACTTTGAGTTGGCTCAAGCTAAGTCTTGATATTTGAGTTTTGATGTTTGACAATTTATGGAGATTGTAGGTACAATTGTCCATATAGGATTTTGATGGTCAAAGGTTGACCAGAAGAGTCAAATATGTCAAGGTTGACCGGATACTTGACTGTGAAGTCCTAACTGAAGGTTAGGCAACGGTAAGACCAATGAGAAGGTTGGAAGAAGAAGAAAATACAAGTGGATCAGTGTTGACCGGACACTTGGTATGGAAAATCTTGGTGAGTGAAATCAGGCAGATTGAAAAGTCTTGGTGAGTGAAGCCAGACAACCGGAAAGTGCTGGTGAGAGAAGCCAGGTGAAAAGCCCTAACGAGTGAAGCTAGGCAGTGGGTAAAGTTCTGGTGAGTGAAGTTAGGTTAAAACCCCTAGTGAGTGAAGCTAAGCAGTGAGAAAAGTCTTGATGAGTGAAGTTAGGTGAAAAACCCTAGTGAGTGAAGCTAGGCAAAGGGAAATCCTGGTGAGTGAAGTCATGTGGTGTAAAGTCTTAGTAAGTGAAGCTAGACAAAGGGAAATTATGATGAGTGAAGCTAGGTGGTGATAAGCCCTGGTGAGTGAAGTCATACATGTGAAAATTCAGGTGGGTTAAGACTAACCAGACATCTGGTGTTTGTAAGTCTAAGTGGGTCATGGAGGACCGAACACTTGACATGAGATGGCAAGGTTGAACAGACACTTGGCATGAGGAGAAAAGTCCAAGTGGGTCAAAGGATTTATCGAACACTTGGTGATGAAATTCCAGCAGGTCAAGGTTGATTGGATGCTAGGCAATGAGGAGTCTCAATAGATCATGGTTGACCGGATGTTGGATGTAGGAATCCTAGACTTGAGTTAAGCAAGTTTAGATCGGTCAATCAATCAAGTGATCGATTGATCTAGAGCCCAATTGATCAATGGATCAATTGGGCAGTGTGTTTTTGTTATGAGGAGCTTAATCGATCAGGTGATTGATCGAGAGGAATTCGTGAGAGAACATAGAGTATCTGGATTGATTGGGCAATCAATTTAGACCACTCTCAATCGATTAATTGATCAATTGAGAGAGGTTTTTCACGAAGCACAAGGCATGCTGTGCAGAATTGATTGTGAAGGTGCCTAATCGATTTCGAGACTTCTCATGAAAAGACAAAGGCACTTTGGATCGATCAGTTGATTGATCCAGGTCCTCCAATCGATCACTATTGTGTAGGTTGCGAGCTTTGGATGGCTAGAATCGCTTGGATCTAACGTGGCAATCGATTAAGAGTAAGCTCAATCGATTGGAAGCCCTAGATCGCGAAGGATAAAGTCGTTGGCAAGGTTCAGATGCAACAATGCTTACACGATTCTTCTCTACTATTGTTCGCCAGACTTTGAGCTTGGAAGATAAGTGTTGCTGCACTTTCCAACTAGTCCAAAGGCATCTTCTTCAACAAGAGATCAAGCAAAAAGAAATTTTCATTTGTATTATTGTATTTACTTCTTACTTCGAGTTATATTGTTGTTGTTGAGTTGTACGAGGTTTCTCCACCTTTGGATTATTCTGAGAAGGAGTTGTTTTCATAGTGGAGAGTACGCTCGAGTGTGGATCCTTAGATTAGTCGCTTCATCTTGAGGTGAATACTAACTAAATCCTAGTGTTAGCATTGGTAGAGCTTCGCTTCGTGTTTTCCGCTGTAAATCATCATCAACGAAGCGAGACGAGCTATTCAAACCCCCCCCCTTCTAGCTCACGGAGTGTCCCAACAGCGAGCATTCACAAGTAGTAGCTATAGTATTCTTGGACACATGTCAATTAAGGAATGGTGAGGCGGTTACAATGTCGACAGGGCTAGTCCCTTACATACCTCCCTACTTACACGTGACACAGGATGAATGGAACGGGAACCAACTGCTGCCAAATCTAGTCCCCTCCCCAGCCTTTGTAATTATGATATCTCAGCTGATGTAGAGATAATATCAAGACAAGCCATATAAGCACTTTCGAATAGGAGGAGAAGAGGTCTGTGGATCAAGTTCAAGCTTCCTCCAACTTCTTCTTGGTTATGCCTATCATCTAAAGAAAACCTTAACTTAGGCATCTGAGTGGGCATAGGACCCATCCCACGGACAGTCTAATCTTTCATTTGAGTGTGCTCCAATTTCTTTCGGCTGCTTCATCAACAATCTTCGGAGTGCACATACCTCGACAAGTTTGTTGATTGGCGGCTTGACCATCCATGATATCTTGGTCGGAACAAATTAGTGTCGTCTGTGGAAAAACTGACCAAGACACTAAGATGGTTAACACTAGAAGAACTGCTGATAATCATGACTCTGGTGGAGAACGAAGCCATGGTGAAGTGGAGGTCGTCACATAAGAGGATGTTAATGAAATTATTTCCAAAGCGTTGCAAGGATTCCTATAGTGGTATCCTGTCCTACAACCTCGACGGCAAGAGGTCTCCCTCCTTTAAGTGGAGTGTTCCCTTAAGAGAGTCGTGGAGGATCGAAAAGAAGGACGGGGGGGGGGGAAAAAAACTCATCCCTTTTTTCCCTTTTTCGAAAAAATGAGAATACACAATGGAAATATAGAAACAAAAATACACACAAGGCTAATACCTTTGTTTTTACTTGGTTCACAACCCGGTGATTGCTAGTCCAAAACTCACACTCGTTGCGTGGTTTCTTTGGAAAATTCACTATAAGCTCGATGCAAATACAAATGCCTTGAATACAAAGTGCATGTAAATAAAAAGATACTAATAAATGAAGAATGTAGTAACTTGAGCGTTGATTGTTAGAGCAATGTTTCAGCGTCATAGAGCAGGTTTCAGAGTAGTGGATGAGTATTAAAGTCGTATAGAATGTGTCTCAAGCTGCTGGTCGAACCCTTCTTTTATAGCCTTTTCCAGACACCTAGACTAGCTCCGGGCATCTCCACCGAGGCTTATCTAATCTACCTTCATCACTGACTTATCTAACTCTGAGCGCTTGAATCTCTTCTGGTTGTCTAGGTTGCTGACGTGCTAACTCAGCTACTTGCGTGGATGGATCCTTTTTTGTTGCCCAAATCTTTAGGCGCCTGGAATGTCTTAACTCCAGTTTTGATTTCCTACATCATAGAGTTAGCACAACAGGCATAATATGAATCATGTTAAAAAAAATTTAGCTTAATATTTTAATAACATTTTAACACCTTCGTAGAAGCTAAAATAAGAAATGGAGGATACCATTGAACTCCTTGGAGCCTCAGAAATCTATATGACCTAAAATGGGTTCAATCAGACATGTCTAGGTCAATAAGTGAATTTTGACTGAAATTCACTGCTAGACCTAGATAAGTTTGGTTGGATCCATTTTAGATCTTGTGGATTTTTTAGGCTGCAAAAAGTCCTATGATACACTACATTGCTAATTTTGATTTCTCCATAGGTGTTAAAATGTTATTAGATGAATCAACATTAAATCCCAATGTGGGTCAGATATGATATATATTCGGCCCACATTTGGATTTTTTTTTAGTCGATTGTTCCAATAATATTTTAACACCTTTGGAGAAGCCAAAATAATAAATAAAAAACTTCATTGGACTCATTGAATCATTAAAAATTTACAGGAACTGAAATAGATTCAATCAAAAGTCCATTAGTGAGTTTTAATTGAAACCCACTAATAGACCTACACGAGTCTAATTGGACCCATTTTAGGTCCTGTGAATTTCTGAGACTGCAAGGAGTCTAACGATGCCCTCTATTGCTTATTTTAATTTCTTCAGAGGTGTTAAAATGTTATTGGAACAATCAGCTAAAAAATTCCAATGTAACTTGATATGAATCATATCAAGTAAGATCAGCAACACATTATTGCTGATCTTCTAAGATCAGTAACACACATTGTAAACTTTGAAAGGTCATGACTTTTAATTGAGTTTGTATCATAAAACGCATAATATATCAATCGAAACTCATTCAAAAATCTTCTATTTGATATTTTATGTGTCTTATGGATAAACCTAAGTAAAAAATTATGATATCTTAAAGGTGAACTTGTTGCTATAGTAGCTACAGTTTCATAGTTGTTACAATATATATGCTGGGTAAATTTTGAAAGGCTATAACTTTTTAACTTGGGTTGATCCACAAGACACATAATATATTTTATCGAAGATATCTGAATGAGCTTCCATTTAATATATTATGTGTTTCATGATTCATCCTAAAACAAAAGTTATGATCTTTCAAAGTTTACAACATGCATGTTGCTGATCTTAGAAAAAATGATTAACTAGGTCAACTAACGTTGAGCCTAAGGTGACCGACCCTGCCCCATGAAAATTTCCCACCGGTCGCTTGGGTAAATCGGGGAAGTGAGCATGGAGTTCTATCCTGGCAACCATCATTCTCAAGAGTAGAGATCCTCTAGTCCAGGATCCCTGAACCAGTCCTGGACCCTTGGACATTCATTGGTGGAGTGAGCTGGACCCCACCTGTTAACAAGTGGGGTCCAGATCACTCCACCAATGTACTTGTAGGGTCTCCCCTGGTCCAAGAGATCCTGGACCAGAGGATCTGAGCTCCATTCTCAGGTCTGCTATCCATTAAGAAGAAAATTTTCCAATAATAAGTTGCAGTGGAGTTTCGAACTCTAGATCTTTAATCTATCACTGGAAGGTCTAGCCATGGCACCCTGCCCTCGAGGGCGTGTTGCGAACTATAATTGTTATTTGTAGAATGTTTTTCTCTTCTTGCAAGAAACTAAGGATAATAAAAGTATCAGCATTAATGCTATTGTAATTATAAAAATAAATAGTCTCTTAGTATTATTGTTTAAATCTAGTATAAGATTATGACATTGGCATAATATAATTTATTCCTTGACCATATCATTCTTTCTCTACATTATTTTTAAAAGGTAGAACATTTGACAGTAATAAAATATAAGATTAAAAAAATAAAGTCGAACAATTTGCTAGATCGGGAAAAAATACTAGAGGGGGGTGAATAGCGTGCTTCATATGCGTTTATAAGTCGTTCAAAAATCATAAAGTTGTGTAGTGGAAATTAAAAGATATACAATAAAGAACACGGTAGTTTTACTTGATTCACAACCTCATGGCTACTACTCCAAGGCTCGACTTTTTTTTGGACAATCACTATCAAATCGCATCTTTACAAATAATAGGTTTGATAACAAGACTACCAACCTTAGAGTAGAAGTTACAAAGAAAGTGAGAGTAATACTAACAATAACTACATGTTACCCAGTCTAGGCTCGTTTGAGCTTGTAGCGGCATTGTGTCATTGAAGCTTGAGCGCAATAAAGTATCAGCATTCCAAAAGCGTAACGAAACTCTTGAGGTGTTAGAAGAAATTGATATCAAGGCTCTGTTCAAAGACTTCTTTTATAGGTTGATCCAAGCGCTTGGATAGGCTTGAGGTGCCTCTAGCAGCCTTTATCCAATCTGAACCTGTCATCATGATAAGCCTTAGACCAAGGTGCCAAGAAGTTTTTATGGCACCTGAATATTCAGGTGCTTAGATGTGATAGAGGCTCTTGAATCCCATCTTTCAACTTACTTCATTAGTTAGTTTCCTACATCACAGTGTTAGCACAACATACATACATAAACAATGATTGACAGCTCTTCAAGATATCCGGTCTTAACTTTAGATCTTCCATGAGATCTTAGGTTGGATTGACGTCTACTACTCTATTTTCGAGAGTGTTTTCTCACCACTCCACTCAGGAGAGTTTACTTGATGCCAAGTTTGGTCAACCCAACGTACTTGGACTTTCACTCAGCCTGACCTTGACGCTCGAAACTTTCCGCTAGATATTCGGCCTTCGACCTATCTAGACTTCTGCATGATGTCCTCGACCTCCAAGACTTCCCGCCTGGTATCCTCGACCCCCAAGACTTCTCGTTCGATGTCCTCGATTTACCAAGACTTCTATTTAGTTCCTTTGATCAGGACTTCCTTGACTAGCCGCAACTAGGACTTCATTTGCCTAACCTCAATTAAAACTTCCCTACAAGCTCAACCCACATATTAAAAATCACTAGACTTAACTTGAACCTATATATTGCCAAGATCAAAATCTCAGGTTTGATCGTATGATGCATTTTGTACTTAGTAATCTCCCTCTTTTTTATTATTAGTAATTTGATACAAGTTAAGCTTAAAATTTAAAGCACAACAATTTTGGGGAGTTAATAAATAAATGAGAAATTAAAGCATCACAATTTATGGAGGTATAAGATAACTTGCAGAAATATTGAATGACATAAATGCATTTTATTTCTCCTCCTTAATTTAACATCTCCCTCTAAATTCATGCAAGTGGTTTTTAACTTGTTTACTTAATTTGTCTTCTCTCTCCCCCTTTACCACTTATCAAAAAAAAAAGTAAGGGTAAAGACCAATCAAATAAATTATTTGAAAGAATAACACTAAGTTTTACAAGTTCAAATTCTAAAATCAAGGTAAAAAAATTGAGGAAAAACTGAGTGATTTTTTTTTGTTAAAAAATAAGAATGTTTCAAGAAAAAATTAAGGAAAACAAAGTTTTGAAAAAAAAAAATAATATGAAAAGAAAAATAATATTTTGAAAGAATGTTTGAAAAAAAAAAAGTTTAGGGTAAAGTTTTGAAAAAAAAAACAAAATTGAATGAAAAAAAAATAAAAAACGAGTTTTTTTTCCCTATGTCCAAGCATGTGAAAAAAAAATCGCCGAAAAAAATATAAAAATTAATTCTTAAATAAATATCTGAACCTATTTTACCCCAATGATAAAAGTAAGCATTGAATTAAATTTGAGTTCAGTCATATTAAATGATTAATATATATTTAAACTCCTTTTAAATCATGTTGATGCACTCCTATATTTTGAATCTGCAGCAAATTTCGCCTCATGTTGTTCTATGTAGTGTAATACATAATTAAGTAAGACCTAAGTCTAGTGAGACGTACTGGCTCCTTTTGCAACAGGATCATGCCACCATGATGTCTAAGGTAAAAACCTAAGCTAAGTCTAATTTATATATATATTATATTTTATAAATAGCATGCAAAAAATAAAATAAAAAGATCTTAGTCTATACAAAACATTCATAATTGTAGTATACAAAACTCAACGCCAACTTAAAATTTATAATTGAACTACTTTAATTAATTACATTAATTAAAATTGATTAATTCAGATTAAATTAATATTTTTTAATTAAAATTTAAATTTTATTAAGTTGAAATTAAATAGTTGCAGATTAAATTTAGTCTTTTAGATTAATTGATTAAGTTTTAATTTGATTAGTTAACTAATTGATCAATTATGCTAAGTAGATTAAGCTTAGTTGGATTAATCAGATTAGTTAAGATTTAATTTGAATGTTCAATTAAGTTTGATTAATTAGAATGTTTAATGAGATTAAGATTAATTAATTTAACAACTATATAGATTCGTGTTAAGTTTTAATTAAATTATGTTAGAGTTAAATTATGTAAATTAAATTAATTTTGAATTAATTTAGTTAAGAATAATTAAGTGAATTGAATCAATTGGATTAAATAGGTTTTATTTTAAAGTATTAATTAATCTTTAACTAAGTTTAATTTGTTACTGATTTTGAATTTTAATTTTATTCTGAATTAATTAATTAAATTGTTTAATCAGATCAATTGGATTAATTCCAGATTAATTAAAATTTTAGTTAAATTCATTTTAATTAAATTTGTATTAATTAATTTTAGATTAATTAATTAAATTGGATTTATAAAATGAGTTTAAGATTTAATTAGTTAACATTAAATTAATAAAATAATTAAGTTTATTAATTAAGTTTAATTAGAATGATTTAGTAGTCAAGTGATTAAGTTTAATTAACTTGATTAATTATGTGAATTAGCTAAATTAGTTTGATTTTGTTTTAATGAAATTTAAGTTAGAATTATTTAAGTTAAAGTAAATTAGTAATTAAGTTAAAATTTATAATTATTAATTATGAACTGTTTAAGTGAATTAAATATGTTTGAAGTTAATTTATTAAGTTTGATTTGAATTAACATTCTTAATTAAATTAATGTTTATTCATTAATTAAGTTTGGATTAAATTTTTTAGTTAAGTTTAAATTAAGTTGAATTTGTAATTAATTGATTTAAAATAATTACATATTATGTTAAATTAAACTTAGTTTAATTTAATTAATTAAGGTTTATTTAAGTTACATTAATTGAAGATTATTTAAATGAGATTTATTAAAGTTAAATTAATTGAAGATTATTTAATTGTGATTTATTAAAGTTAAATTGATAAGGTTTAGTTAATTGATTAAGGTTTGTTTAATCTTAAATATCTTGCCTTTTTTAAAAAAAATTAATCAAGGAACCTTATAGGTTCTGTGAGATGGTTATTTTATCTTTAACAATTTGATTTGAATTTTAATGATTGATTGACATTTGAGTTAGCTTCAAGTTTAATAATTAGTCAATTAAGTGCACATTTTAAAAATTAGCTTCCAGGCTATGGCGAAGTATAGGAGCCTTCTTGGATATCGGAGTAATGATCATTTCTAGACAAAGTCTTTTAAAGAAATTGTACACTTAGATTTCTTTTTGAGAAACTCTAGTATAACTAGTTTAGGATGTGGCGAAGTAACTTCATTTAGTTCTATTTAGCTAAGCATACCAAGTAAGGTACTCTTTACCTTACTTGGCTGCTTAGATTAGGCTTCCCTAATGTACTATTATCTCGCCCCGCCCTAATACTAGGTTTAGCCAAGTGTCAAACAAGCTTGGGTCCTTATCTAGTCGTTATAAATTAAATAATAACAAAAACATGTATAAAGGAAAAAAAACAACAATCTATCTAATAATAAAAATGATTTTCTGATTGTCTCCCCCTCGAGCATAACTTTGATAAGGTATATCCAAAACATATACATGATTTTGAAGGACCCAATACTGGTTCATTTTGACTTGCTTAACCAAATCGATTTTTTGAACCCATGCTTCAACTCTAAGTTTATTTTGATTAACTAGTAATATGAATGACCTATTCTGAATGGTTTTTTACTTATATCCAAGGTTGGTTCGGTTGTACACAACCCGCTGAGACCCAAGAAGCATATCAAGGCCTTTGGATCCAATAGCGACCTTTTCCAATGAACCTTTTAATATAGTAATATGATCTTTTATATTATAATTCTCTTCCTCAAGTTGTTGGACTTGAGTTGAGGCTCCACCATGAACTTGATCGATTACCAATCTTGGGTTAGTTTGCTCCTTGAGGAGTTCAACCTTCTTTCAGAGTTATTTAACTCGATTATTAGATTTTTCTAATTTATTATTCAGATAAGTAATAACTTTATACAATTCAAGTTCTATCTAGTACTTATAGTGCGGTTTAGCCTTTCAGAAATGGATACAGATATGTGGCTTCTCTTGGACTCAGCCTCAGATTCAGACTCATACTCAGTGTTTGTTCTAGCCATCATTACTAGGTAGTTGTGGTGCTCTTCTTCATAAGAAGAAGATGAAAACTCATCCCATGTTACTTTAAGTGTCTTTCTTGTCTTTTGATATTTCTTCTTTAGCCTTGGGCAGTCAGCTTTGAAGTGTCCCTTCTGTTGGCACTCGTAGCAGGTGGATTCAGATTTCTTGTTCTAAGATACCTTCTTGATTTCATGTGTGTTGAATCCCTTCTTCTTCCTTACCATTCTCCAGACGAGCTTAAGTAGTTCTACAGTGATTTTGTCATGGTCATCGGATCCAGATTCCTCTTATTGTATTTCTACTTTTGCCTTTGACTTGTATTGTTTTCGTTGGCCTGTAAACAAAGCAACCTCTTTCTTAGTTTAGCTTCTGTTAGTCTATTCATAGAGTTCTAATTCAGGAAATAGAGAATCTAATTTGATTGTTGAGAGATCTCAAGAGACTTTATAAGCATCAACTATCAATGTTCACAATGAGTTCCTCAAAAAAAGCTTTTAGTGTGTACCTTATTATATCACAATTTTCCATTGTTTGCCTAATTGCATGTAGCCCATTAAGAATATGTTATAGGCGAGAATGGAGTTGACTTGTGGACTCTCCTTCCTGCATTGTTATATTATACATATTATTTAATAGCAAATCACGTTTTCTTATCTTGGTATCAGAAGTTCCCTTGTGAAGCTTGATTATTAGCTTGATCCATAGATCTTGCGCACTGATGAACGGACAAACTCAACTTAGTTCCTCCTTTGTTGAGCCGCATTGTAGAGTCAGTGTCACTTTAGCATCGGCTTCTATCTTCTTCTTCATGTGCAGGTCCCAATTTTCGCATCCCACCGGTACTCCGTTTTGGTCGAAAGGTAGTGCAAACTCAGTTTGAATGGAAATCCATATTTCCACCTAACTCTTCAGGTGGAACTCCATACGACTTTTCCAGTAGCCGAAGTAATCTTCAGTGAAAAGTGGGGGACAGGTTATACTATAGCCTTCTTAGTGTGCCATTTAGAATCTCTCACACAATAAAAAAATAACAAAATGTTCCAAGACTTGGTCTTGGGCTTAGTAATGCGGGAAGAATAGAAAACTACTAAAAATGATTTGAGTGGTGTTGCACCAATTTCAAGCAATTTCAAAAAACAAAAAAAGTTGTCAGAAGAGGTGATTGCACTAATTTGGACTAAATGCTAAAAACTGAAAACGAATGAAAAAAATGAGCTTGATTGATAGTTGCACCAATTTAGAGTGATCCTGCTCTGATACCAATTATTGAATCGAGAAAAAGCACTAGAGGAGGAGGGGTAAATAGCACTCTTCATACGCGTTTATAAATTGTTTGAAAATCACAAAGTCATGCAACGAAAATTAAAAGATAAACAATAAAGAACACGGTAGTTTTACTTGGTTTGCGGCCTCGTAGCTACTACTTCAAGGCCCACAGTGGGTTAAACTACTTTCGTTAGACAATCATTATCAAATCGCTTCTTTACAAATAATATATTTGGTAACAAGACTACTAACCTTAGAGTAGAAGGTACAAAGAAAGAGAGAGTAATAATAACAACAACTACACGTTACCCAAGTTTAGGCTTGTTTGAGCTCATAGCAGCGTTGTGTCGTTGAAGCTTAAGCACAGCAAAGTATCGGTGTTTCAAAAGCATAACAGAGCTCTTGAGGTGTTAGAATAAATTGTTATCAAGGCTATGTTCGACTGCTTCTTTGATAGGTTGATCTAGATGCCTGGATCGACTTGAGGTGACTCCAACAACCTGTTTGTGCGGTTAGCACTAACGGTCTAACTCAGGTTTTGATGAATGACAAATTAGGTTAAGTTAGTTTTGTTGTGATCTAA
>JBBMJZ010000019.1:20755779-20781933 GCA_037833815.1 Zingiber zerumbet
AAATAGTATCTGGTAGACACAGATAATGCCACTTCAAATAGTTGGAACAGGTATCTTTTAGTGCTCTTGTTGTCAATTTGTCATATTCTGATTTAGTCAAGGAAAGAAATTTTAGACATTTTTTAAAATTATGAATAAACACTACACACTACTTGTTCAAATCTTAATACAGAAGCAAAAAAGGAGCCAAAAAAAAATAAAGAAAGAAAGAAAGAAAGAATTGCAATCAGTGTGCTGGTATATGTATGATCCTACTGTTTGCAGAAAAACAAAAGTTTACCTAGTAAAACCATAGCACAAAATGGAGATAATTAAAATCAGGTAACCTGTGAGTGTCAACAAGCGGACTTGTTTCTGAGGTGAATCTGGATTGACCTTCACACATCCAGCCTTCTCAAATACATCCAACTGACCTAACTTAATTCCACAAGTACTTAAATAATTCAGAATCATCGTTAACTCTATGCAACTAACAACACTTATAAATTTGAACTAGACAAAGAAGACCAAGGGGTAGAAGCATTAGAAACTTGCCAATAGGTACCTGAATGTGACGTGCCCAACTGTTATGTAAAATTTAGAAGACTTGAAATGAAAACAAGCAAATTCTGTAGAGCCACAGTTTGAACAACTCTCATACCAATATGGAATTGATAGAAATTAGAATAATTTATGCTTCCACTTTTCAGGGGTTATTATGTTGTATGTAGCAACTGACAATGATAATCCATGACAGAAAAGAAGGCATAAGGTCATTAAAACAGCCAGTCAGCAACCAGATGAACCACATTAAATGGGTTCTATCAGTCCATTGATTGGTCATTACTCTTTACAATCATTTATCAGATTCTGAACCAGAGAGGCTAAAGTGTTCTCGCATTAGTCTACAATAGACGGCCATGATTCCAGACTTCCACTCCGCTACAAGGTTGGCATGAAAATTGATTCGAGGACACTTACCAAAGGTTATTTTTCTCACGTTCTTAGATTGACCCAGTGTGTCCTTTACCAGTGGCGATAGCAGGCCGATGAACATCTATCTATTCTTCAAATGTCAATTTGTAATCTTCATTTAGCCTAACTATCCACTCTGCTTGATACCTTGGACTGTGAAGTCCTGAGATACTTTTCACTGTGGTTCTACATCTGATTGGAATAAAATAAATGATGGTATATTCAGAACATTCCTCCTACCTGCTGAAGGAGTCTATAGAGCATTCTACGAACAAACACAACTTACGATATGTTTGAACCCTAACTATGCATTTCTTTGATCTCCACAAATTTGTCATCTAACCAGCCATTCTTGCATCTAAAAACAAATTTGTTTTCTTTCCACCATCAATTAGCTAACTTTTCATATCAAATTTTTAAAGAAATATAATTCAAAGTAGGATAAAACAGATTGTAAAGATACCCGATCAGAGGCTAGAGCCGCGCCGTCGAAATTAGGGATTCGGTGGTGGACGGGGCGAGGGTTTCGCGCGATGTTCTCTGCCTCTAAGAGATCCCACACCCTCTTCCGGATCTTCCACTTCCATGCCTTGAGATCTTCTTCGCCGGCGCCCTCTTCGGATACAACGGCCGCGACGGCGGCCATTGAAGCCCGTGCCTCCGCGTCGAGGCGAATCCTCTCTGCCTCAAAGGCTTGCGGGTCGAAAGAAGAGGAGGAGGAGGCGCGCTCCGTTCCTGCGCGTGCGGCAGATGCCAACGTCCTCGGGCCGGTGATCGAGAACGGTCGGCGGATTCGAGGGGAGCCGACAGCAGTGGCAGGAGGCCACCGGGCGACGCGATGGAGAGAGAGCAGCATATCTGATGGCGACGTGGCATCAAGTGGTTGGCGACTCTGTTACTTCAAGTCCCGCGTTCCGTGAGTGGCAAATGACCGTTGGATTCCGGAGCATTGCTCATGTGTTGATCTTCGAAACAGATCTGGCATCACATGGCCGTTTCGATTGTCGCATAATATCAATCAACGGCGCAGGGGAGCTCTGATAACATCGGCAATGGAGATGCAAGCGCGCAAGGAAGTAGGGTTGGCGCAGGACCTGATCCCACCCCTCCCGCCGCTCGCCGCTGCCCTCCACCGCCGTTTCTTCTCCTCCCACTGCTCTGGTTGCTTTAGGCCCCTTGAATCCCCCTTCCCCTGCGCTGGCTGTCGCGGTGTCACCCACTACTGTGACGCCTCCTGCTGCGCAGCAGACTTCCCAGCCCACTATTCCAGCGGTGAGTGTCATTTCCTACGTCTTCACCATGAAGGCGACACCTCCGATATTCGTGTGGCCCTTCGCCTTCTTCACTTCTTGGAGTCCATGGGGTCCCTGCCTTCCCCTTCACTCCCCGAGAGGCCGCGCCGGGTTGCTGGATTGCTCGCCAGCGATCTTGATAAGGTGCTGGAAGAAGGAGGGGAGCTGGCGGAGAGGATTACGGAGGGAGCCACGCTGATGTCGGTCGCAAGGGATCGTGATCGATCGCAGGTGACCGGCGGCCAGGAGGCTGTCACGACGGAGGAGGTGCTCTGGGCAGTGATAACGAACGCTGTGGAGGTGCACGTTAACGAGGCCGGCGCACTAGGGGTCGCCGTCTTTGGGCCGGGCTTCTCTTGGTTCAACCACAGTTGCATGCCCAACGCCTGCTACAGATTCGAGTTGGCTCAGAGTTCCGGTGGATGCGGAGCATATGAGCTGGAATCATTTCTCGTATCGCCAGCTGCAGCTGGACTAACAACGGAATCGGTAAATAGGACACTCTTCTCCAACTCCAAGCTGTTTTTGAAAAAAAAAAAAAAAATGAATTTCTTAGATGATTTGAACTTATTGCATGTTTGTACTGCGTGGTGAGGTTTTGATGGGTGTTTTATCGGTTGCAGTTCAATGCATGGATTTCTGGTGAAAACAGATTGGCCCACGGTGAATTTTTTGGTTTTATTTTACATAAAAATCTGAAATTTATTTGATTAATTTTGACAGCGCAAATCATTCAGGATTTTCTAATATTGGTCCGAGAGTAATAGTCAGGAGCATAAAGCCAATACAAAAGGATGAGGAGGTTTGCATCACTTATATCGACTTGCTGGAACCTAAGGTATTAAGTGCGGGTACTTGTTGGCAAGAAATGATAGAAGGTTCTAACTTGAATGTACTTTATTGTGTTTATTAGTGTCAATCTATTTTCCTAAAAGAGAACATATATTGGCGCTGGTACTTGTGAGTCAAAAATGATAAAAGGTTCTAATATGATTCTTCTTTATTGTTGTTTGATGCTAATCTGTCATTCAAGTATAATGGAAAAAATGATTGTTGTATCTACAATCCGGTTTCAAGGATATTCTAATTATTTTTTTGCGTTCCTCATTTACTTGAAACAGGCTTGGCCAGGTTGACATCTATTTTTATTAAGTTCCTCATCAAGATTCACCTTTAGTACATCCATTGTGTTTGTCTATATCAGTTTACACTCTTATTTTCACATTAACATACACTGCAAGGCATCTTTAATTTAAGTTCCCTCTATCCTTACTTAATTCACCACAACTCTTAGAATGACATCTTCTTTTTGAAGTTGATATATTTTTGTCATAAGCAGTTAGGGAACCCGAAAATATTAATGCTCTTTTCTGTATGTATGATAGAACTTTATCTACACGTTATTCTAATTTGTGCTATGAAATAATCAATTTTGTATCTAATAAAAAATTGTACCAATGGAGCAAATATTATCTTAAAAACTACACTAAATGCCCTTGAATTTGAATTACTTATCAAACTATTATTCTACTATATTTGTTCCTTTTTACATGTAACTGTGCAAATGCATGATTGAGGCCAGCATTTTAACTGAATTTTCTTCTTTTTTTTTTTCAGAATTCTTTTCTTACTAGTACAGTTCTGTACCTTTCTCAAAGTAATTTTACATCTTAGACCAAAAAGCTGACCATTTTGTTTCTAGGTTAGGAGACATGCTGACTTATTGGAAAAATATAGATTTGTTTGTTGTTGTGGGCGATGTAGGGTAGCATCTAGATGTATATGGATTTTGTTCTGAATGTAAGAAACTCAACTTATGCAAGAATATTGAACTTTTATTTTGCTTTTCTCTTGTTACTTACATGAGACCAAAAAAAAGTTAGCTCATATATCCACTATTACATTAGATGACTTTATTGTTTGATTAATCATAGAGTTCAGAAATAGATAAACTCTGTCACTACCTCATTAAAGTCTAGCATGAAGAACGCCATTAGTTCCTGTACTTGTAATCTATTTTTCTAAATCTTCACAAGTTCATAGCAACTTTAATTCTATACTTTCTTTGTGGATTGTGCATTGCTTGTATATTTATACTTCTATTACCTTTCAGTTTCTTTTTAAATTTTAAACTGAGTTTTTGTTTTTGTCCCTTCAATTTAACATCTTTATATAATATATTTTTTCGGCTGCAAGAGATGAATTCAAATTCTTTGATCTCTAGGCTGGAATTCTCTATGAATCGTCATTATCCTTTTCATTATTTTTCTTTTGTTCATTGTAAATGTTAATTTAACTTCATCAATTATGAGGCTATTGAGTGCGCCATTTGTGAGCCTGGTATATGATTCTATAATATTTGGAGTCTTAAATTTTTTTGAAATTTTTATCTAAAATGTTAAATTTATTTAGTGCATCACAAGCAGGAACAAGTTCATTAGCTTAGAGTGCCTAGTGGTGTGGTAACTCTACTGCACTATGATATGGACAGTGACCATTCCTCTTCATAAGGTTCAAGTGCCTCCTACCCTTTGCTAAATTACTTTCTAGATCCCTATAAGGAACCAACTGGGCAAGATTGTTTTTGCACCCTTTCATAAGGGGTGCCTCCACTTTTCCTTCTTAACAAGACTATATGGTTCACTCTGAAAATGGTGTATACCTTGATGCATGCTACAACCTAGATTAATTATAAGAATGATGTTAACATTGATGACACTTTGAATGTAGGTTACTCTGCCATTGTTGATTCTCCTCTCATTTTTAGCCACTACGAATTCCTAACACTCAGCTAAGGATGAGTTCTTTATGTTTCTGATGGAGTTTGGTGCAAAATCATTTTTTATTTCAAACTTAAGTTTGCATGTTTGATTTTACTTTTTGGGTACCATAGTAACTTTCAACACCCTTTCAAATTTTAGTTCATTGTAGAATACAGCTAGATACAAGTGATCTGATTCAGCTTTCCTCCAATGTCTTTTACACGATTTGAGGGATGATACTTTGCATAGATAGTTCTGACTATTAGAGTTTTTCTGAAAAAAGATTGAAAAGAGAGTTCAAAAACCGAGAATCGACTCAAAATTCCACTTAGGATTGTTGGTTTTCTCATTCACACTGCTTGCTGTCTTATTTCAGTTATTGGTGATGTTAGAGGGTGGGGGTTGATGTTGGGAGTAGAACTTATGACCGATAAAAAGGAGAAGATGCCTGCCAAGGCTGAGACAACAGTCTCGTTTGAAAAACTCAAGGGTATATTTCTCGATTTTTTCTTAACAATCTTCTTGTTACTATGCCAAACTTACTTGTAAACAGATCTGGGAGTTCTGCTTGGGAAAGGAGGCCTTCAGGGTAATATTTTTCGTATAAAGCCACCGATGTGCTTCACTAAAGAAAATGCAGGTATTCTTCGAGACTACGGAATATAAAAGGAGAATTGTTTAAGATGCAGGTGTTTTTGATGCAAGGAATGAAGTTTGTTAGGTTGTAGATTGTCTTGCTAATGTGTAAAAGTCATATGGAGAATAGGAATGAAAAACATGTGATTTATGGTTTGATACTACTAAGTTTGATGAGTACAACTCATTTTGTATATTTTGTATATGTGTGGCTACAAGATGATTTATGGACGTTTATTTTGGATTTAATGTAGTAAATATTTAGTTTGTATTGGTGGTTTGCTTATATTAAAAACATATTTGTTGTTTGGTATTTTCATGTTACAACATGAACATTAAAGACAACGGATAGAAATGTTGTAAAAAATACATAAACCACAACGGAATTTTTATTTGTGAAAAGTGATAAAAGACAACGGTTTTATCCGTTGTAAAACATATTAAACTTATATATATGCCACAACAGTTTATAACTGTTGTAAAATATAAAATGAGTAAATATTATCTACCACAATGGTTTATATCTATTGTAAAAAGGGTCTACTACAGCGGTTTATATCTATTGTTGAAATTATCTACCATAACGGTTTTAAAATATTGTCGTATAGGGTAAAACTTTTTTGAGCATATAAAAAACAACGGATAAAAACCGTTGTCGAATGTCTACAAAGACAACGGATTCAAAACAGTTGTCATAGGGTAATGCCTTTTACAACACAGTCAGTTATAACAGTTTTTTGACCCTACGACAACGGATAATATCCGTTGTCGTTTGCAATTTTTGTTGTAGTGAGATTTAACATTACATTTTTTATTTTAAAACAATCTCATATGTGAATCTACTTATCTGTTACATATTAGTTGGATAACATGGATTATACAAGGACAAAACTACTTATTAGAAAAATGCACAAACTCATAAATACAAGTTTAATATATTTTTAAAAAAATATACCTTAATGAGAGTTTGGATATATGCCGGTGGTAATATAATATAATATCAAATAAAGTTCTTTAAGTGTTGACCTTTTATGTACATTGTTCTTAAAAAGATGTAATACAATTAGAGCAAAATATATATCAAAATTAATAGAATCATTTTGCATGTTTTATGTGTGATGAATAAAAAAACTAAGTTAAAGGTTAACACACCCCAGAAGAATTGTTGTTATTATAATAAGTTACTTATCATTAGCATTTGGGTCTTGAGTCTCCTGTGAGTCAAAATGTTACGACGTTTGAAAATTTAACTCGAATGAGATATGAATTCTTATATTTGTCACTCTACTATCATCTTAACTTGATCATCAATCGACTAGCGTTTGGATCTTAAGTCTTATGTAAGTCAAAATCTTAGGACGTTTGAAAATTTAGACTCCACTGAGATATGAATTCTTACATTTGTCACTCTACTGCCATCTTAACTCGATCATCAATCGACTGCTCACCGACCCAAGACTACTCTCATGTTGTAACCTGATCCCTCAATTCTTGATTTTCTTGTATTAACGTTTGCACTTTAGTAGATGAATAATTGGGGTGACCCCTGAGCCTAGGAGTCATCACACCATCATATACAACTTTTACCTATGAGCCAAGGCCATAGAGGAAATTTTTTTTCCTTACATTGACAATCTCATAATATATTTCATTATGACATCATCTGATAGAGTCTATATTCGGCTGAGGCAGTGTATATATATATATTGTTAAATGTGAGTAGTAATAAAGTTTATATACTTTTACATCTATGACATTTAATCGAGTATTAACAAGTGTTAGATCTCTATAAAGTATTTGCCTACATATAATTTTTTTTATAAATTAAAATAAGTTCATTAATAATTTAAAGACTCTTATATAACTTTATTGTAAACTCACCAAGCATATTGCAGGCTCTACAATAGATTGTGATCTAACTGTATGTTTTGTGAATTTAGTGCTTGGGCCAACGAGTTTAGTATTTCTATTATTTTGAGTAGTTGATGAATTTTGCTATCATTTTTTTGCAGTTCAATTATTTTCTATGCATCCCAAATCTCATTTGGTACATAGGATGACCTTATTTCTTCCTTCTCCACTTGTATAACAAATCTTTATATAGTTTTTGACAATAATTATTCCATATTTCCTAACATTATACCTTGTGTCCTTCCTCCAAATATATTTTTTCTATAACAATATCGAAAAATTAGTTTAAAAAGATATTATATTATACAATATCAATAATATTCAAATTACTTAAAAAAACTTTTGATAATAAAATTTTTTAAGATCTTGGTTTGCATGCCTCCATGTAGAGCTAGAAGTATACTGATGCTCTTTAAATTTTTTTGATTATGTAAGCAGATACACTATTACCATCGAGAATAAACCTAAATGATTTTTTTTATTTTTTGAAATAAAAAAAATATTGGATGAATTAGAACTACTAATAATATCAATACTTACCAATCCATAATAATCCTCAATATAATCTGGCCATCGTGTACTGCTATAATATCTAATATGATTATATCTATAAAATAACATTATAATACATACATATTCCAAATAATAATCAAATCAAAATAATAGTGACTTATATGATAGAACTAGTGATATTTACATATAAAAAATAAGCATATCCATAATGAATCATTAACACTAATCCTAAAATTTAATCATCATTACAACTTCAATCATTAACATTAATAATTTGTAAGTCTTGATCAATAGACTCTATTAGTATATCAAGCTTCTCAATGTTGGATATCTCTCTATCATCTATTTTTTCATAAGTGATATTTACATCTATAAGTAATGGGGATGTAGATTGAATTTGTGAATCAACTAAATATATGTCCACTTCCACATTTTGAAGTACATTATGGTTTTGGGTCATGATGGAGTTTAACATTTCTCTAGTTGACTGAGACTTCACATGATAAATTGCTAATCATTCACTAGATCCCCTTCTCTTTGTCGAGCATTAAAGATAGAAAACTTAACCAGCTTGCACTACAAAAATAAAGGTTCAAACTTGTTAAATCTTTTATTTGCATTAACCTCAACTAAATTATAATTTAAATGTATTCTACTACCTGTTCTTGAAGTTAGATCATACCATGAACATTTGAATAATACACACCTTTTTAGGGGTAAAGAAGGATATTCAACTTTAATGATTTTGTCAAGTATTAGTGTTAATGTTGTTGATAGATCATTTTATGTAAATACCTAAATTATAGGTTAGTGTGTGTGAATCATGTTGTGCCATATAAAATTTGAAGCATAGTAACTAGTGTAAACTTTTATATTATGGAGAGGTTCTAATGCAAGATTTATCACATCTAAATTATGTCGAATGAGTAGATACTTCTAATGTGACATCTTCCAAAATATGTTTATTTTCTTTTAACCGTACTGTTATATTTGAGAGGTGTCCTAAAGGTAATCACTTTTAAACATTGTATTATTTACTTTATAATAAAATTCATTATTTGAGTGTGCATTCTTTATGTATATGATTTGATTTCAAACTCAATTAATGAAGTCCACAATATAAAGCATAGCATGAGAAAAATTATAATTGGATTACAATTAGTGGGTATCTCATCATGTGTAATTATATTTGTATTGGAACCTTTCCTAGTCGATGAATTAATGAGATTTGGCATCGTCAATTTTATGCGACTAGCATATGATATACTCCTTGGTTTATTGAATCAGCCAATCCTCGCTGGCTAGAAATATTGAGATGTTGAGAGTTAATATATGGATACTAGTTATGGATAACTAATTCATTGAATGTAATCTATTATGAGATTTCATATGGTTCTTTATATTTTTATGAAGATCTTATTGCAGCTCGAGTGCAAGTTTTCTTAGATATTTGAGGTATTTAAGTCATCTTGGTCATGGAGACTTGTACTTTGACATCTTAGCAGGATATTTCCTAGGAGGTATAGACCTGGGATGATTTGATATAAGACAATATGCTTGAAGATATTTGAATAGTACATAGAGGATTTACCACTCATTTTTAAGAAGAGGTATACCTTATGACATTTGTTAGGATTATTAATCACAAGTCTTTGGCCAAAGCAAGCATGCTAAGAGGATAGTCTTCTTAGACATGTGTTTTTAAGTAATTTAAATCCATAGAACAAAGAACTACAACTTAAGCTAGGTGTGATGTAGTCATCATAGTTAGGTCTGACATATAGACCATGTCATAAACCAAGTGGGTGTAAGATGAGTGAAAGAAATAGACACACTAATAACACATATTTTGGTTGGATCATATCTCTTGTAGGTGGATTAAGCTAACACATATGATGTGAGCTTAAGATTGGGCTTAGGCTTGGGCTATAACTTGTTCCCCAAGTCTTAATGAAGAGGTTTATAAATACCTCTTCATAGAGCAAGAGGGCTAAGATGTTCTTCTTAAGGGTTTTGCTCCTCTTGGTTTTTGGTGTGGCACCCCTTCAAGCGTTACCTCCCCCTCTCCCTTGTCGTCGCCCCTTTGCAAGACTCTAGGCAAAAGTTGGCTGGACCTTCTCTTTGCCATTTTCCCTTGGTGTGTGGCTGGCCCCTCCTTCCTTCTTCCTCCTGCCAAAAGGTGGCTGGAATTCTTAGAGCACTTCCAGATCTACAAGAGAGCACTATCAAACCTCCTTTTGGCAGGAATAGAAACATGTCATTCTTAGATGCATGTCATTCGAACTTTGCAACCCTCCAAGGACTTTTCATCGATGCATGGTAAGTATTTTGGGTGATTTATTAGAGCATTGCATGGAAGTTTTTATGGATGATTTTTGTGTATATGGTTCATCATTTGATGCATGTCTAGAAAATTTATCTAGGGTTTTAGATAGATACATTGAGACTGACTTAGTACTCAATTTTAGAAAATGTCACTTTATTGTTGAGCATGAAATTGTTTTAGGTCATATAGTCTTTAGGAGAGGTATTGACGTAGATCTTGCTAAAGTTAGTGCTATATCTTCTTTATCTTACCCCGCATGCATGCGGGATGTTCGAGCTTTCCTTAGCCATGCAGGATTTTACAAGAGATTTATTAGAGACTTCAGTCAGAATGTTCTTCCATTGTCTCAGTTGCTTCAAAAAGATGTGGAATTTCAATTTGATCAGAGGTGCAAAGAAGTCTTTCAGAGATTAAAGGAGGCTTTGATTTCTGCACCTATCATCAGGCCACTAGGTTGGAGTTTGCCTTTTGAGCTTATGTGTGATGCTTCAAATTTTGCTATAAAAGCAGTGCTTGCACAGAGAGTAGATGGAGCACCACATGTGATCTGTTATGCTTCAAACACCTTGGATTCAGCTCAAGCAAATTACACCACGACAGAAAAAGAGCTTCTTGCTATTATTTTTCTTTAGATAAATTTAGATCTTATTTACTCTGTTATCATGTAGTTGTATTTTCTGATCATACAACTTTGAAGTTTCTCCTCAAAAAACCAGATGTCAAGCCTAGATTGATTAGATGGATGCTTCTTCTCCAGGAGTTTGATTTGGAGATACGTGATAGGAGTGGGAGGGAGAACTTGGTTGCAGATCACTTGAGCAAAATTGAAGGAGATTCGGACCATATGGCCATTGATGGTGATTTCAAAGATGAGCAGCTTTTTCAGATGCATGGTGAGTCACCATGGTATGCGAATCTGGTTAACTTTTTAGTAGCCCATGTTTTTCCTGCACAATTTTCAAAACCTTAAAAGAACAAATTTAAAAGTGATGCAAAATATTATGTGTGGGATGATCCTTATCTGTGGAAATTTTATAGTGATCAGATCATTAGGAGATGCATACCTGATTTTAAGTTTCAGTTTGTACTTTCATTTTATTATTCATCTGAGTGTAGGGGACATTTTAGACCACAGAGGGATGCTAGGAAAGTTTTAGAGTGTGGTTTGTATTGGCCTACTCTTTTTCGTGATGCTTATATTTTTTTTGTAGATCATGTGATAAGTGTCAACAAACTGGAAACATAGGACCTAGGAATGAAATATCTTAATATTATATGTTATTTTGTGAGATTTTTGATGTGTGGGGTATTGACTTTATGGGTTCATTTCCTGTTTCTTTAGGACTTTCATATATATTGTTGGCAGTTGATTATGCTTCCAAATAGGTGGAGGTCATCCCCACCAGGACTGACGATTCTTTAGTTGCTATTAGTTTTATTAGGTCACACATTTTCTGCAGGTTTGGAATGCAAAGGGCCATCATTAGTAATCAAGGGACACATTTTTGCAACAGACACATGAAAGCTATGCTAAGTAAATATGGGGTTTCACATAGAGTCTCTACCCCTTATCATCCCCAGACAAATGGGCAAGCTGATGTGTCTAATAGAGAAGTAAAGGCAATTCTTGAAAAAAACTGTGAGGTTTGATAGGAAAGATTGGAGTAAGAGATTAGATGGTGCACTTTGGGCTTACAGGACAACTTTTAAAACCCCTATTGGGATGTCTCCATATAGAATGGTGTATGGGAAGACTTGTCATCTTCCAGTGGAGATTGAACATAGGGCTTTTTGGCAGTCAAAGCTTTCAACTTTGATGCTAGCATAGTTGGAGAAGAGAGGAAATTTCAACTTCAAAACTTGAGGAAATTAGACTAGAGGCATTCGAGGACTCACGAATCTACAAAGAAAAGACTAAGAAATTTCATGACAAGTGCATTGTAAGTAAGGAATTTAATATTGGTGACAAGGTGCTTTTGTATGGGTCACGACTTAAATTGATGAAAGGTACGTTAAGATCTCGTTGGGAAATATCATATGTTGTAACTAATGTTTTTTTTTTTATAGAGCTGTTGAGATTAGGGAGGGGTCCACCAACCAGATTTTTAAAGTTAATGGGCATAGACTCAAATTATTCCATGAGAGTGGCAATGGAGAGGTGATGCAAAGGATGAACACTATTGGTGCTATCTACCCAATTAAAGGGGAGTTTGTTCCAACTTAGTCTTTCTTTTATTTTTGCAGATATTCATGTCTACTTGTTTCAATAAATCCTTTGTTTGCATATATTGATTTTGATTTAGAAGAATAAATTATTTACTGTAGGAAGGTTCTTTATTACATTTGGGTTTGATTTTCGGGATAAGGAAATAGCACCCCCTTGCATGTTTTCTATGATATGTTAGAATGGAGAATGTTAGCTATTTTTGATTGTCAAGTTTTAGGTTTAATGTCATTCTTGGATTTTTTTTTTAATTTTTTTGAGGTTGCCACTTAATAATGGACACTAGATTGATGAGTTGAGATGATATTTGTTGTACCTAGTGAGTTTTGAGTCTTCATATGTGTGATGCACTTATGTTATTGCACCTCTAGAACTTGCTTTGATTCTTTCAAAGCCACATTATAAGGGATTAAATTACATTTATGAAGGTAAATCTTTTGTTCCTTTTCTACACTATGTCTTGCCATTTCTTTTTGATACCATCATATCTTTTATTTTCTTTTCATTGCAAAAATCTTAGATATGGATACATTGAATGTTATTTGATGAATTCTTTGGTCGGGACGGGCAAAGGCTTAAGTGTGCGGGAAGAGGTGGAGGTTATTTTTTTTGAGTTTGTTGGAAGAATTTCTCAAGGGCTCAAGGGCTGCTTCTGTGAAGTTTTTCAGAATTGGTTTTGTGATTTTCTTGAAGCTGTTCTATAAGTTGTTCTAAGTGCAATTTTAATGTTGAATGATTCTTGATCATTATCAGAATTGATGAAGGTTAGTCTTGAATGTTGTAATGCAAATGGAGTTATTGTTGGTACAAATTGTAGTATGTTTTTGGAGATAGAATTTCACAGGAATGCAGGAATTCAGAGATACAGATTTGGAATTTGTGAAACTGTATTAGTTGCAGGTTTCTGTTAAATATTTGTTGTAGTCATAAGCAAGGAAATTCTCATCTTAATGCATAAGAGGTGGACATTTTACAACTGATTGAAGCTATGCCAGATTTTGGATTTTGGAATTGTGATATTTGGGACTTTAGTTGTTTATATTATTATGGAACATGTTAAGCCGAATCAATGAACTATCAATGAGTGCAAAAAAGCTAAACAGTGAGTTGTTTCTAAGAGCTGAATTAGAAATGAAGTTAGGTAATAGAATGGATGCTGAATATAGATTCAAATTAGCATCAATATTGTATCAGCTTGGAACTGTGAGTGTTGCTATTCAGTTAAGTACTGATTGAGGATTTGGTAGTGTTAAAAACAAATGTGATTGCATGTTTCTATATTCGCTAAAATACTGAGTGGTACAATTAATGGGTATCTGAAAATTAATTTGTGTCTGAGATTTCTGAATTGGAACTGTGAAGTGTAGAAATTCTGCAGTTGGAAATTGAGAGGGAGTAGATTAGGGTCAAAATTGAATACAGGTGGAATGGAGGTTTGCAAAAGTGTAGAGGTGAATGAAGAAACAAAGAATGAAATAAAAGAGCAGCTTGAAGAAAAAAAAACAAAAACAGAATGCAGTAATGGAATCCAAGTGAAGAATTGGAATGATTTTGGAAACTAAATATTGCCCTTAAGTAGCCATTGCAAAAGTTAAGATTTGTAGAGATGAATATGTGCACTAAAGAAATGCCGAAATCTATAGATTTAGGAGCAAAAACCTGCATAAACATGTAATATGCAGAAATTTGGGAAAGAAGGATTGTGTATCAAGTTTGTATCAAAATTCAAGAGTAGTAGTTTAATTAGAGAGAGAGTGAAGGGAAGCTCTAGTATTTTCAATAATAAATGGTGTTCTTTCCATTCCATGTTTTCTAAAAATTGGATTGAATATATTTCTGATTTCAAAAGTTGCTTGGATGCAATTCAGTCAATTAAGGATTTCAGATTAGGTTCTAACCACAACAGAGGAACACATAATGAAATAGTGTCTGGAAATCAAGCAGAATTAAGAATTACAGTTGTGACAGTAATTAAATGAAAACTGAAGTGGCTCTCTAGTGTAGTAATTCAGAGATGGAAATGTTGTTTGTATTGGAGAACGAATCTATTGGTTTCTTAACTGCAGTTAGCATTGGAAGACATCTTTGAGCTAATTATGAAGCAAGTTTAAAATTAAATGAGAGAACAAAGTTTAAGGGCAGTAATGACAGCAAGAAACAAAACAAAATTCAGTTCAAGGAGTATCAAAGTTTGTACCAACTTGGCATCATGAGCTCTTAAATTCAATAAGGAATTATTTGAAGACATTATACGGTTTAAAATAAATATGACTACATGCTTCCTTATTGTCTAAGAATGCAAATATGAAAGTAAACTTTTGTTGATGCTAGTATAAAGGAGGTTCTAAATTGAATTTGAACTTGGAAGGGAGTCAATATGTGCAGAATGATGTTGAATGTTGAGTTACAGATTTTAGAATGGAATTGAGACTAGATGGTGAGAGTTTTGGAAGAGGAAGTTAAAGCACTAGTAGAGGAATGGGTTTGTAAGCTATACACTGAAAGACACAATTGGAAAGAAATTTGGAGAGCAAGTTCTGGAACTGAAACAGTAAAGGCAGTGCAAGCAGAATTTGTCTAACTCTATGCAATGCAGATTTTGTGCCAAGAATTTGAGAAGCTGAGAATTGAAGGGAAGTGAAGGAAGAATACTTCAAATGAGAAAACAAACAACATTAACTAGCATTAAGTTTATGAAATGAGGTGGCTGTATGAATTTAAAATGAGTTTGCTTATCACTAGAGAGGGATTTGGATGTGAGAAAGGAAGTAAAGTAGGGGAAGTGGTTGGAATTCATTAGATAGCATTCTTTGATACCCATATCTTCCATTAGAACTTATTGCAAATTCTTTCTTCCTTATCTTTTAATCAGACAAATGCTTGAATTGCCATTGATTCCCTCTTGTTATTCTTTTTGATGAACCTTCATTATGAGATTGAGATCCATGATCATGGTGGAGAGTAGAAGATAAGCAAGCATATGGTAGGGTAAGAAGCATGAGTAGCTTGAGTGTTCTCCACTATTGATCATATTTGGAATTAGAATAAGAGCCACAAAGTTTTTATCTTGTGAGGTTAGAGTGCTATCATCTTCAATTCATTCATGAAAGTTGGAAATTAGTATGTTGTTAATCGAGAGTTAAAATTGATGTCCATGAATGCTTGAGTAATTTGAATTCTATAATCTTAGATGGTTTTCCTTCTCTATTTTCTAATCAGGTTTATGAATGTGCTGGGGGAGGGTACCATTAAAGTAGGATTGTAGTTTTCTTGACTTGCATGGGACATGCAAGAATAAGTGTGGAGGATTTTGTTAGTTGATTCATGGGGCAAATTGTCTTGTTGGATTTCGAATGATTTTTGGAGAATTGTTGTGTTGTTGAGTAGATTTGTGATATGATTATACAATGTAAGATTTGATTTGACCTAACCACATTTATTACCTAAAATCTATGAATTTCTTGTTTAGTGTTGTAGGTGATTTATGGAATTACAAGCAAGGGTACAAGCTGAATTGACTCAACCCAGCCAGTGAACCAGACATTGTTCAACCCGGACCAAATCATTGAACCCAGTTCAAAGATGAATTTTAAAATCTGGTTTCGGCACGGTGAACAGTGGCTTGCGCTTCTGTTCATCGTGCCACCATCGTCTTCTCCACGTGCACGGACGCAAGCTCCGTCCACTTCCAGATCGGTGATCAAGACCCATCATCGATTGCAAAATTTTGAGCAACCGACGATCATCATCCAAGGAACAAATCGCGACAGAGGGAGGTTCTCCTATCCACGATTCTTGTGCTTCGCACACCATAAACAAGCTTCGATCGAGGGAGTTTTCCTGATCTGAGAGTTCTACCAATCAATAGAAGATTCGGAGGAGTTTTCTCGGAGTTTCTGCTTTCAATTCATCTTCCAATTTGCTTGCGACTTCGTAATCGATCCGATCAATCGATTGGCGATCGCGATTCAGTTCTTCTTCCTCTGTTCTTTGAGCGACGAGCTTCCAATGTGATCGCGAGCTTGTAGGGAGGTTTCCATGAGTTGCGTGCATCTAATTTTCTAGCCGAGAGTTCGGATTTACCCGACGATTGCTTGAAGGGAGTTTCCAAGAGCTTCTTTGAGCCTTGGCAGAGAGAAGGGTTTTTCAATAATGATTTGAGTTTGTGGATGTTTTACATTAAGCATTTAGACTCAATTGATAGATCCTAGTTTTAGATTTGGTTTCTTATCATAAGGACACTTCTCGAGTTGAATTGTTACCGTTTAGAATGCTGTAATTAGGATTTCCCTTTTGATCTTATGGTAGATTAGCAACCCAATTGTCGAGTAGTTTTAATTCTACAATTAGGCTTATATTCCTAATCTAATTGGATGAGTAGAACATAAATCATAGTTTGGATTCATTAGTAGACTTCTGAATTGCTGAGATAAGTTGCTACCTTTCCATTGGTAATTAGCATTAGTTAATTTTCAAGTAGAAATAACCTCATTCATCTTAAAATCTTTCTTGGTGACTGATTTCCTTTCATATATAATTGTATTTCATTTTATACTCTAAAGCTTTGATTGTAACTCAGGAATTTTCATTCTTTATTAATGAATAACCCAAAAAGAATTTAGCATCTAAATCATAAACACACTAGCTAGTTCACTTGAAAAAATACAACTTGGGACCTATGCTATATTTTTTTCCTTGATTTAATATAAGTTTTCAATATTAATTAATTTGGCGTACCACGTGACATGCAGTATGGTCTACATCAGACTCGCGTTGCAGTTAAAAGCAAAAATGGTGCATGATGCACATTATGGTTAATAGCAATCACAACGCGTGTCGCGTCCTATGGTTAGCGATGTTGTTACAATCAATCAAATACACCACACAAATTAAAACACTACATACATATCACATACAATTATAATACCACATATACATAATTATAAAATCATAACTCAAACAATTATAAAACCATATACAACTATAAACACCACACTTAAGTAAGACAATAATTCACTTAGTAAAACAAAACAATTCAAACTAGTATCCAAAAATTCACTTAGTAACATAATTGTTTCCTATAGAAAAAAGTATATCACTTTTAATTCAATAAAATCTATCAATCATAAAAAAAAAACTATAAATTTAGATAACCAAGCGACTGTACTTCCTATTGCATCCTTGAGAAAAAATATTTTATTATTTGGTTGAATTAGGTCCACCTTCTCTAAAAAAACTTTATCAACCTAAATTTTCCAACAAAATCCTCCAAGAAGAAAATGATGAACTTTTACTTTTGGATCTGTGGATACAATTTGACCTTTTGTAATAACTCTATCAACATACCAATGAAGAAGTTTACATTTTGTATTATCACCGATATCTCCATGACATACATTCTTCGCTTTTGACTATATAATAATACAAGGTTATTAATTCTATCATATATATTTTTATAACAAATCTGTAGTTTAGAAAACATATAATTTCAAAATAGTTACCCAATTTACAATTAGATGTTGGTTAACATTATCAACATTACCATTTTGTTTGCACCATTAATATCACTGTCGCTACCAATATCATTCCCAATACCGTTATAAATGTCACCACTAACAACCTAACTTTACAAATAAATTGTGGCATATAATGTCATCATAAGATAATTTTACTAACAAGAATACAAAGAAAGTTAATTCTGATTCAACTGTTTAATAATGTAAGCACTCAGCAATCTTGCTTGCAAAGAGAGTTAAAATATCATAAAACTATAACATAATAAATACATCCATAGTCAATTGGGGCAGAACTTACAATTGCCTCAAGCAAGGTGCTTGTTAAAAATAGATAAAAGAAGTTTTCAACAAACTGTAACATAAACTAGATCAAATTTTTTAATCGCATTAAAAATGACCATTGATGTAGCATCATTTACAACTCCTTCACCAAACACCAAGCTATAAAGCAAAGATGTTCTCATCCTGATTGAGCACCTAATTTTCAAGTAATAAATTGCAAACATTAGTTAGCTAAGACAAAGTCACTTACATAACATAATATGTAAGAGTTGAGAACTTGCAAAGTGCAAACATAATCTATAGCAGTAAAGGTTATACCAATAGCTGCATAAACAAGAAAAGACATCAAAAAGGAAAGACTAGTGACAACATAAAGAGGAATTAAACAAAACATGCATATAATCAAATAAAATGTGACACGTCACGTCCCAGAGGAGTTCCTACCGATAAAATTTCGATAACATCTCCCCTGTACCAGTGATAATCTGAAGCATATATACATACCTCCACAAACATACTCATCAGCAATATATATCAACCCACACGGCTGGATCTAAAAATAACCACGTAGTTTATATTCTCAGCCTACCCGACTGGACAAAATGAACACAACCACGCAGTTTATATACATCTACACAGCTGAATCAAAGCACAACGAAAATCACAAATAACGACCACTAAATCACAATACAACTAACTGCTAGCTGGCTCGGCTTGACACATCATCACCAAACCAAATACAAGATACCATAAAATAAAACTTCATATAAAAGAATACACAAATACAATAACAAATACAAAACTAATAATGCGAATGGAAACACTAATGGAATGAGGAGCTCGATGTGACATGAGACTGGCAGACAGGATCTTCAGACGACTCTAAAAATCCTTTACCTGCTACCTGGCGAAATAAACCAGTTTAAGGGGTTGTGAGTACTAAGACTCAGCGGATAATAGAATAGATAGTGTAGGAACATAGTACATAACTAGAGATACAAAAATATACAGTCTCATAGGGAAAATAGCAGATACTACAGTGATATCATAATAAATGTTCATATCTAAAACCATATCCTAAGCTAGTAATATAAGGTCAGAAGTAGCACAGATTTACTATAATGTTGCTCATAACTACAAGGATATCATGTGAGGTATACTAGCAATAAGTAGGCCAATGACGAAGCACATGCAACAGGTATATATCTCAATATATATAAGCATATCACATGGATATAACAAGAGAACTGCATAAGTAAACAAACAGCAGCATAAGCAAGTATAACAATAACAATGTATGCATGGATGGTCACCCCGCCCACCTCTCAGCACCACGACCCCTGTATGATTAAGAGACTTGATCGATGACAACTGTACCACTCAAAGGCCGCCACTACTCTCGAGTGACCGAGTGGACAGGTGTTGTGAAGTTATCTAGCTACAAAGCGGAGGGGGTCCCTGCTGCTCGCCACTCCAGCGACCACTACCCATGAGTGGCCGAGTGTGGCACGACAGGACAAGCGACATCTCCTCCAGCTACCACTACCCATGAGTGGCCGAGCGTGCGGCGCAACCCAACGATTCACTCACCCATAAGGGAGATGTGGTCGTCTGCATGCATGCAATGACATGATATGCAAGATGTAGCAGTCATAACATATATATAAACAGAAATAAGGTATGTTACATAAAGCTAGCATGCTCAATAAGGTATGTAAACAGACAACATTCAAAACAAGTAAACATGGTATATAGCTCTCATATATCTAATATCTAATATCTAGTATCTAGTATCTGGTATATAGTATCTGCTAAATATCATGGATAGCAACAAGAGACTGTATAGGTATAGAAAACGAGTAGCTCAAAGATCAAGTGGATAGAAATCAAGCACTAGAAAAATACGAATGGAGTCAAGCTAAATCACAGTAACTATCTGAATATATAGCTCATGCACTAAGGTCAATATACTAAAGAGATAAAGCAAAAGTACCCGCCTTTAATTGTTGGTGCTAAACAATTTCACATCGAGATGCTCATCTCGAATTTAAGTCCTACAAATCAAAGGATACATATTATAGCTAAATTATACATAAATCACTTAGCTAATCCTAATCCTATTCTGATTAAGTAAACATGTTTAATTCCATCTAGTAACAAATCGCCACTACACTGAATTAGTACAAATCTCAACTATTGTACAACTAAATTCAATTTCTATAGTCCATTACACCCTCTACCACACATCATGCATTCAATCCCATCACCACTAATCATCACACTAATCCAATCTAATGCAGAAATGAAAATCAACTTTAGAACTCACCCAAGATTGAAGCCTCAACCGTTGATTCTCAACCGGAGATAACCACTGTCGGTATTGCTAGTTTGAGTAGGTAAATCGCTGCCCTTCAATTCAAACATCCCAATTACATAAATCATAATCATTCCACAACTAAAATCCAATCCAATTCATATAAGAAATTTATCTCCATAACTTATGCAGTCGCTGGCCCTCATAGTCGATCCCCAATTTCTGGCGGGAGCAGAGTTGTTTAGCTGGAACTGCGCTCTTTAGGTGATCCAGTATCTGAAACCTCACGAACTAGCTGGAGGAAAGGATTTGGTGGCATCGGAATACCGTTTTGACGGCAAGCCAAGGCAGATGATAAGGTGACACCGCAGTTAGGGCACAGATTGACCAGAGTAGCATGGTCCGGTGGTCGGAACTGCGATGTACAGAAGTCCGAAGGCTCTCGTGCAGGGAAGAAGGAGATGTGCTCGAATTAGGGCACCGGCGGTGTGAAGAGGGCGATGGCGGTATCACCCAAAAACTAGGGCACGACTCGGGGATCTCGCTCAGCCCCTGGTCGTGGCTATCGTCCAGGGAGTAGGGCTAGCAAAGGGGACTAGCGACGCTCGGCGCGGGCAATCGACCTCGAGAGAGGGGCGACGACATCGCCGACACTCAGGTGGAGAGCATAGCAAATCCGAGGAAGAGAATCGACAATAGAAATGAGAGAAGAGGAGATGATGGATCTGTGGGGTGCTAGGGCACATCGCCAGCTGACGATCGGCGCCGGCGATGAGTCGAGGGTTGCGAGGTGGGTATCGGCAGAGGTGGGAGAAGGCCAGAAGGGGGATCGGGAGTCGGCGTCAAATAAGAAGGAACCTAGGTTAATTAAAACTTAGGTTCGTTTAAGTAAATGCTAAGTTAATTCTTCAATCAAACTCTAACTGATTTTGGATATTCCAAATAAATTTTTAATTAGCCCCACCAGTTTATCTTCTCAAAACGAGTTATATAGACTCCATTTAAATCCTGATTTTTTTAAAATTTTTTTTTGAAAAATTTAATATAATCTTATTATTTAATTATTATTTGGAACCGTATTTTATAATATGTACACTGTAAGATTATTTATCAAGATAATCTCCAATGTCTAATTTACCTGTATTCATTTTTTCTAAAAAAATTCTGTCACCTATAAGAGAACAGAGATCAACAAAGAAAATTATTCATCATTTTCATAATTCAAGTGAATGCTTCAGTTAATTAAAATTTATAATAGGCTAGTCATATAGGACAATCAATTGATAAACATAGTGATAAGCCTAAAAAATGAAGGAAAATAACCAGAATATGAATTTGTTTCTAGAGAAATTAACATCTAGATTCTATATGGACTAGAATGTTAAGATGAAATTTAGATAAACTGAACTTTCACTCAACATTAGCAATTAAGTAAAATAAACTCAAATTTTCCATTGGATCACTTCAAGTTAACTGCATTTTTCATTACTATCAAGCAATATGTGACAACAAAATAAGAAGAGTTTCTTAAAAATTTTGAAAGAGACCCAAAAATAATTTCCTTGAGATGTGACTTTCCTCACATATCTTGCTGGGGCTCTTCTATATGGGATAGCTATATAGAATCACAATTAGGAGCTGAACCCTCCTAGTCCTTATGGAAACATCATAAATTATTATAGTAAAGTACGGGCAAGAGGGGTGAAGTTCAAGGCTTAGCTCACCTTAATCAAGGCTTTAGTACTAAGTAAAAGGTTATTCTTGTCAAAGCACTTCACTAATGGTGAGGTAAAAAGATTAAGCAATTTTTTTTATTTACTATTATATTCTTTTGAATTTAAAGCATTTTAAGGGGTTTGTTAATGCTTTTTTATATATAAAAAACTCCAAATCACAAACCTAATTCAGTTTAATTTAAATTTTATTTGTGATACTTGCTCTCTATAAAAGAAAAGTCTTTCTAATGGTTTATGCATTAAGAGAAAGTCATGGTCAAGAAGCGGAGGCTTCTCTAGAGTCCTCTTATTCTTATTCTCAATATTTCAACGCAATAATCTTTTACATGATAGGTCTCAATGCACCATCATGCTGATCGCAAAGACAACACTGATTATACCCCTTGGGGTGCGATAGGACAGAATTTAGTCTGCACAAGCTAAACTTCATTTTAGTACAACAAGATTTGGTTTAGTTTAATTTTAAGCTGTAGTGTTTTAATGGAATTGTTGATTAGATTTATCATTTGGTGTCTCTTCTTCAAAATTGGCAAGTTTAATAATTGTGGAACCGATATTTTTAATGTCTAGTTCCAACATTAGCTAGATCAGTAACTATATATTTGGTTGTTTAAGTGTCAAGTTGTCCCAATTTGCAAGTCCCATGATGGAACCCCCATACCATAATAAAACTCTATGAGGCTCAAAACTCAAACGAGAGAAAAAAAACAAATGAAGCATTTCCCCAGATATAAAACTAACAAATGAAACTAGAACAAAGAATATAAAAAGTACCCCGTGTTGAAGATTATTGGTAGAAGCACATAGATAAAGACGAGATCTTCACTGAAGACCATAATATGTGAGTTCTTCCCTTGTGTCAAGAGATGAATTACATTGCCAGTGCATAGTCCCTTCATTCAAAACCACCCCAAATCATCTCATGCCTCTGACTAAACAGTAAGTTCTAAATAGTTCGAGCATTCCTAAAAAAGCTAGAAGACAACGGTTGATGTTCATTTCTATGGAGAGGAGAGGGGTTCGCCGGAGAGAGCTTGGATGGTTGCCAGTGGGCATATTGGAGTGACTGCCAGTGGGTATATTGGAGCAACAATGATGGAGAGGGAGTTTAGGGTTTAGGATTCTACTACAGAAATATTTTGGAGGAGGACAGAGGAGGATTGAGGAGGGTTTCACAAAGGAGGGCGGAGGATGGCTAAGAAGGGGTTTCGCAGAGGAGGGTTTTTGTAGAGAAGAGGGTGTGTAGAAGAGGATTTTAGCAGATTTCATTTTCGTGGAGAAGAGGGTGTGGAGAAAAAAAAAGGTCACAGTGAGGGTGTGGAAAAGAGAGTTTTCATGAAAAAAATTTTCCACGGTGAGGTTTTTTTGATGAAAGAGGGTTTTTGCAAGGGTCTGGGGATCGATTTTTTTCGAGGTTTTGAGAAGGATTTAGGGGATTAAAAATTTTATAAAATTTTAAAGATTATTAACTACATGCATACACACGCTATTAATATTTTAATAATAATTATTGATAGCATACATTTTTTGTATGTCATCAATAATATAAATACAATAATATTAACAACGTACTCCACAAGCTATTAATATTAAGTTTTAATAGCGTACTCTACACGATGTACAAAAGTATATTGATAAAATATTTTTTCTGCACATCGTCATTTGTATAAATATAATACTATTTGCAACGTACTTTATTGGGCGTGCAGTAAAAACTATTATTAACAGCGTGCCCTAAATATGCGTCATTGGTATGCACTGTGAAAAGTCATATTTATTGTAGTGAATCATCCATAGTAAAGTAGCATGCAAGGTAAAATTAGTTTTACTTGCAATACTATAAGTCTTCGACTTTACATTTCATAATTCATTCAGTTTGACAATCAGAGATTTAAAAAAACATCTATTTACCTTTTAAGATTTTTTGGACTTGGAATAAGCATAGTAAGAAACATGTATTCATCTTTCATGCACATCCATGGCGGTAAATCATATGATATTAATATAATTGGCAAACATGAATATTACTCTCTAAATTGACTAAATGGCTAAAATCCATTTATTGAAATTCCTAGTTTCATGTTATGTGGTTCCATTGCAATTGAGAGAAATGTTATATCAAGATATCTTCACAAAGAAGAGTCAAAATGATGATACATTATATCTCTTTCGTGTACATGTTCATGATGCCCCCTCAAGTGATTTACTGTTGCGGTAGATGCATACAAACATTGAACTCTAGCAGTTAATGGGAAGTAATACATAACTTTCTATACTAAATTTTTCTTCTTTATCCCTGATATGCGACTATGCTGCTTATAGTAAGGGTGATAACACATTCTACATTCAATAAGTTCATTATCTTTATTTTAAAAGATCATGTAGTTATTTATATAACAACCATTTTTTTCACAAACAAACATAAACCCCTAATTAATTTCTTTGTACTATAGAAGTTATCAATCATTATGTTATCAGTAGGGAATAATTCTGACATCAATTAACAAATGTCATTGTAACATCATTTTGAGAAATAATGTTCTGACTTAATATTTAATAGTCTTGCAATAGTTGATAGTTGGGAATTACCTTAAGGAATGACTTCCCGTATTTCTCTTTCACTAACCTTTAATATGTTATATAATTTTTGAACTTCAAGTGTTAGTATTTCATCTATATTCAAATGATCAACCACATTTATCTTATTGTAAACCATTGATTGCATTATATTATCATTAGATGATGATTCCTCTTGAGCAATAGGTTAGATGACAAAGTAATAAAAGGTCTAATTGACTCAAATAAATAAGACTCTTCATGACAGTACCAATTGTAGTAATTTGAAATAAAATTATTTTTACCTAGATGCACTTTCATGGTATCCTCATTGTGAAAAGTTATATATTTACATTTACAATGATTACATAGGCAACATAACTTAACACCATCCATACAATTTGGATGATGCTTAGCAAAGTTCTTCTTGATTTGCCAAATAGAGCAAATCCATCAGCATAGAAACCTAATCTAATGTTTCGAGTCTCCTTTGCAAATTTCGTATATGTTCTATCAAAAATTTTCTATGCCTCTATATCTGATAGATGACACATTAGCCCCTCTTTTGTTTGATAATTTGCATGCCAAGTCATGTATTCAGCAGTTACCTTTGATGCATAAAGCCTCTGTAACCTAGGAGTTAAAGGCAAATAAAATAATGGATTATATGATTTACTTTACTGTTGACTCCTTCTAGTGCTCTTGTACTTTACTGTTGACTCCTTCAAGTCATCCATACTTTACTGTTGACTCCTTCTAGTGCTCTTCTACACATGATATTCATTGACTTAGAAAAAGTTTATGATAGAGTCACAAGAGAAATTATATGGAGAATTCTAGAAAAGAGAGGTATTAACGTAACATATATTGAAGTAATTAAGGAAATGTATGAGGATGTAACAACCAAAGTAAAGACTTCAGGTGGAGTAACTGAAGCATTTCCAATAAATATACGGTTACATCAAGGATCAGCTCTAAGTTCCTATCTTTTTACACTAATTATGGGCGAACTCACTGCGCACATTCAAGACACAGTACTGTGGTACATGTTGTTAGCAGATGATATTATTTTGGTAGATGAAACACGTGAAGGAGTAAATGCTAAACTAGAATCTTGGAGGGAAACACTAGA
>JBBMJZ010000019.1:20885104-20900753 GCA_037833815.1 Zingiber zerumbet
TTATTTTTAAAGATAGAGAAGTTAGAGGAGTATGATTCTATTTTTAAAAAATCAACACGCAGTAATGTGCTAGATTTCAATAGCCAGCGCCCCCTGGGGCTATGATGTTACAGTAGGATATTTAAGTTGTCACCCAGATACTAATGATTTGATCTCCAACTATGATGTATTTGTAAGAATTTTTTTCTCCAAATGGGACATACAATCAAAGGATGTTGGTCTTCTAGGCTGCCCGCTGCACGCGTTTCCGGATTTACCCTAGTGGTCGATGAGAAAATTTCGTGGAGCTGGCCCGGTCAGAGCTAGTCAATGAGGCTAACTGAGTTTATCATTTTGCCCCCGAAACTATGGTGCAGTGACAGGACATCCATGTTGTCACCTAGGCACCCTACGATTCGATCTCCAGCTATGGAAACTTGGCAGGAATTTTTTATCCAAATGGGGCACACAACTAAAAATGTTGGGCTTCTTGGCTGCCTGCCGTGAGCGCTTCCCGATTTACCTGGTGGCCGGTGGAAAAATTCAGTGGACCTTGCCCGATCACCCGAAGACTAGTTAATGAGGTTAACTGAGTTTATCATTTTTGCCCCTGAGGCTATGTGCATCGGTATGACATCCAAGTTGTCACCTGCGGTTCGATCCTCATTTATAGTGCATTTGTAAAAAAATTTCTTTTAAATGAGGCGCCCAATCAAAAGATGTTATGTTTCTAGACTGTCTACCATGAATACTTTTCGATTTATCCTAATATTCTATTCAATTTAAAATTATCAATAAGACTAATTAGATTTATCATTAATTTTTAATTTTAAAAACCAGCGCGTCAGATGCTTTAGAAAAGCAAAATTTTATTAGTTATTGGCAGTAGGGGTAAAATGGCCATTTGAGGAATTTTTTTCCTTTGAAAATTTTCTCGATTTTAAATGCGTCGTGTTTTTGGATTACTGAATATTTTTTTTCGTTTATTAGATATAGAATTAGTGGAAGATGGGATTCATACCTCTAAGATTTTATTTTATTTTATTTTATTGTGATAGAATTGAGGATACATTTTCATTTAGTGTTAAAATAGCATTTTATTTTGTTACAATATATTTTTATTTTTAAAAATATTCTTGTTTACCGCTGTTATAATTTATAATCGCTATTATAAATTAGTGTCAATATTAGTGTCAATATTAGTAATACTATATGGTAATAATTACAGTTCATAATTATTATAATATCTATATTTTATTTCTAATTAATATTAATCAATATTATATTAAAATATGTATAAATCATATTTATTATAACATATACATTTATCTCTTATCAAAAAATATTTTGTTTGAAAAAATAATACGGTGTCATGGTCTAACACACTGAAGGTCTCTGATTTAAGTCCGGGCGACGCCATTTTGAAGTTTTGTTTTTTCTTATGAGCAAGTCCATTTTATGTTATCTTCAAAATTTTAAGAATAAAATGCAATTTTATGGAATAAAAAAAAAGACTAAAATTGAGCAAAACAATGTAATTAGTTTCATTAGGAGCAAGGGAAAGAGATTGGGATAGAAGTTAGTTTAGCAAGTGGAAACACCACACCCTCGAAACTTCACAACAGAGAACGAGAGGCGCAATAACTTTAGGGTTCGGTAGATTCATCATCAATACCAGAAATTTTATTAATTAAATTGAAGATATTAAAAAAAATGAATTTCTAAAGTTCATCAGTGCCGGACAATATGGGTACAAATTGAACGGTCAGGATCAACCGATTGGTCAGATTAAATCCTGTCGTTAACCGGCAGGAGGCCGCCACGTCGCCGGCGCCGCCACTCGGCGACCTCTAATTCTAGAAGATGCGGCGTCCGCCGCCAACAAGTCGATGGCCCGAGCCACCCGCTCTAGCACCGGCGGCATCCTCCCCGGCGCGGACTCGTCGACGAAGCCGCGGCCGAGCTCCGCCGTGAGCCTCTGCCTCGAAGCACAAACCGTAGCCTCCGGCGCGTCCAGCGCGCACAGGAAGCTCCGGTACCGATCCCCGAACGCCTCGAGGGCTGCTTCAGTCGCGGCTGTGCGTTCGCCGCCGGCCACCGCCTTCGCCTCCGCCACCGCTGTCATCGCCGCCACGACGTCGTCGTACGCGCGCCGCGCTTCCTCCACCGCTTTTTCCATGGAAAAAGATCGCAGCGATCATAACCCCTAACCTAGAACTATATATATCTTCTGGATCGAAAAGAAATCATAAAAATTAACGGAAAAAAAATGGTCCATAATTTTCGGCAAAACTTGTACACGTTGCAAGTCAATTTAACGAAGAAAAACAATGGAAATTAATTAAAGTTTGAATAAAATAAGGGTTTAAAATAGACGTAAATTACAGATGACCTACTATCTGAAGATATCATATGATAATATCCTATTTTTTAATTATCCCATAGTCCTAAGAGGACATGACCAATTCAATTAATGACATTGTATGGTGTATAAATATATATAGCAAAAATAAAAACAAAATAACACTTATTTTCATTCATTAAAAAAATTAGGTTGAAAATACTAAAACGATATTCTTATTTTCATCCAATTTTTTTATTTAAAAATACTCTTGCTTATAATAATTTTAATTAAAATTAATAAAAAGGAATAATTTTAAAAAAGAAAAAAATAGGGAACAAAGTTTTGTTAATACTTATTTTCAATTTATGAAAATAAAAAAATAAGATAAGTTCTTTAAATTTTTTGTCCATGTATACGTACAAATAATGTATATGAAAAATAGTATATTTGTAAGGTTAATGCGTAATTTATTAAAAAAATATTAAACTTATATTTCAGAATTTTAATGAGCAGTCATTGATCAGGACGGTCTAGTTGCTAGCGCATGAGGTGTTCTCACTATGAAGTCTGGGGTTCAAATCTCAGTAAAGTTGAGGTAAATGCATCCCTTATGTGCTAGTCACTATTCCAAAGGCTAGTAGTCGTTCGTGATTTAGAGTACTAAGATGAACATATTCACCTTTTACTACTATGATGCTATATTTTAAAAATAACTAAAAAAACACCACTTTAATATTGCATAACCCCTACTAAATCAATACCACAATGGTATTATACAACAATAAGAATGTGGTTCTATAGTGATTCTGAATTTTAAAAACCATTACTTTGAGAAACAAAGTTTTATAAAATGATTAAAAAACTTTTTACAATAAAAAATTTACAGCTCTAAATATAATATTTCAAAATAATATTTGAGAGTATAAATATGATTAGGAGATCTAGATGAATACATTATACTTGATTACATGTTATTTTGAATTTTCAATATTTTTCAGTCAATTTCGATTAAAATCAGTTCATAGACCTAAAATACTCTGAATGACATACAATTAAGTCATATATATTTGTCTAATTCTCTTATTTGTATTCATACTCTCAAACATCAATTTGATATATTATATTGAGAAAATAGTTTTTTTAAACACCAATTAAATTTTTTAATCATTAAAAAAAATAAACAACAACAATAACTCTATATAGGGGTACGGTAGCAATCGATTAAAATCTTTTTTAATGATTAAAAAAATTAAATTTGTATTAAAAAAGTAATTCTCTTAATATGACGTGTCATATTGATGTTTGAGAGTAGAGATGGAATTAAGATAATTAGATAAATATATATGACCTAGTTTTATATCATTCCGAGCTCTCTAGGTCCATCACCTGATTTTAACCAAAATTAACTAATGAACTTAGATAGCTCATAATGACACGAAACTAAGTCCTATATATTTGTCTAGTTCTTCATATTATATTTATGCTCTCAAACATTAATTTGACAGACTATATTGAAGATAATGATTTTTTAAATACGCACGAAAAATGATTAATAAATCTGATTTGTATTAAGAAATTTATTATTTTCAATATAAAGTGTCAAATTTATATTTGAGAGTATGAATATAATTAGGAGAACTAGACAAACACATAATATTTGATTTCATGTAAATCTGAGCTCTTTATGTCACTCCCCGGAGGTATACATGTCCAACGGAACGGACGGTGCCATCTAGTTACAATGCACAATACAACATGGTACATCCCACACGGTTGGTACAAATACAAATACGTAAACATAAAAATGAATAAACTACGTGTCATTACGGCTTCACACACAAATACCATAACCAAACAAAAGACTAAAATCCACACTCAGTTAATTATCACATGAATTTATTCAGAAAACCAAAAATACACATAAAAGCAATGATAGAAATAAAAACTCTTAATGTGACGTGAGACTGACAGACAAGATCCTCTAAGCGAGAATCTCTCTCTCTCTCTCTCTCTCTCTCTCTCTCTCTATCTATATATATATATATCATCTACTTACTACATAAAAAAAATAAAATACAACAGGGTAGTGAATCCAAATAACTCAGTAGATAATAGAAGATAGTGCATGATCTAAATATAAGAAGAGTAAAGGTACACAATCTCAAAGGGAAATACTTACCATCTGAAGATATATATCACATGAATACATTTAATATATATTAACCTACTCAACTGTAAATGATATCATAAGCAGTGCTAGGAAATAATCAGCATGAGTACTACTTAACCTAAACATGTGTCAGTATAAATAGTAACAATATATCATCATATTATGAAAGCAATGCTCCATCACATGAAACTATAAGCTAGTGACTAAGACATTTAGCTATCTAGCTATAAACTATAGGAAAAATGCTCTACTACGAATGGTCTCGTGTGCAATTTAAAATGTTAAGGTCCCTATCTGCGGGAGAAACGCTCTACCACGAATGGTCTCATAGATAGCCCAGAGTATAACAATTATATAATAACAATATAGCAAACATCTCATAAACAGATATAATACACATATCACAGTCACTGATGATACTCTCAACCACAAATGGGAGACATGGTCAATAGGAAATAAGCAATACAAGTGTTACTTAAATGGTAGCCAATCATATTGGCAGAAGTAGAGGAACTCTAAGCATCAATACATAATCAATATTAGTAGGATGGGCTATCATCAACACACGTCATATGCATGTGCACTACTAGCCGGATATGCAAAGTTATAACGACAAGCATCCTATTGTACACACCAAACACATGTGTATACTACATGATATGTATAACCAAACATAAGTAACATCATATTGTACACATCATACACGTGTGCACACTATATGATATGTATAACAAACATAAATATTATCCTATTATACACAACATATGCGTGCATACACTATATGAGATGAATAAAAAAGATGAGAGTGTGTGAATATAACTGATCAACTCAAAGAATATGCAGATAAATATCAAACTCATAAAGCAAAAGTAAATGTGAATAGAATGAAGATAAAAATAACTACTAACCAATGAAATAAGTTAGTGCTCAATGAATTAAAAAGGTCAATAAAAAAAAATATCCGCCTTTATCCGTATCTCCTCCAATCGGGACTCTGTCTTGAATCAAAAACCGCATATAGTGATTCCAATTTGAAATTGTTCCTGTATGTCTCCCACAAGATTTTGGACCATGGAGTAACAAGTTCTCTGTCTGATCTACCCTTTCCCTTCTCCGCACTAACGTAGCTTAGCATTAAATCCTCAGGTCTCTTTATGTGATAGTCACTATTCCAAAGGCTAGTAGCTTGGCTAGTAGCCGTCCGTGATTTACCTCTTCCGTGTTGGTCCTGAGACGAATTGACAGAAACACTGAGGGCGAATATATTCACCTTTTACCACAATTAAATCCTCAGATCTCTTATCAGCCTCAAGATCCTCCATGTCAAGCACATCTTCCAAAGCTTGCACCTGAGTTACAGCCTTCTCAGCTCTCTCTGTTGAAAGCTGCATGGAGTGTTTTATCATTCCTCTAGAGAGCTTACATTTACTTGTTGGCATATGATCCGATACTAGATCAAGCCATCCTTGGTAAATCGACCTTTCCTCATGTCCGCACAGAGTTCTACATATTTGGACATGATTTCTCTAGAGTCTTCTGCCATGCTCTGTACCTTTTGAAGTGACTAGATCAGGCAGGGCTTGCATGGCAGCGTGCTTTTGTCCAACATTAACCAACTCTTCTGCACGTTTCAGAGCGACGAATTTTATTTTCTTCACAAAATTAGTTGAAAATTTACAACAAAAGAAATCATCACAAAATTTAGAAACACATATATGTGATAAATTTTTTTCATCGTAAATTTTCTAACTATTTTTTATATTTGTTGCCAATTTTTACGATGAATACCTAAATTCGTCGTCAATTTCTATGACGAACCCTAAAATTCATTACGGAAATATGCGACGAATCCCGAAAATTGTTGCAGATTCTGTGATGAATAACAAAATTCATCACAAAAAATATGCAATAAATCAGTAAATTCGTCGTAGATTTCGTCATAATTTTTTTACGATACGTTACGATATATTTGTGATGAAAAATTTTTGTCACTAAATTTATAGCAAAACATATAAAATATACCCAGAAATAACTATTTTCTGCATTGGATCGGGTTAATACAAAAAATATCTATTATACCTGTTTAGCGAATAAATTCATATGCATCCTATACAACATATCATATTTAACAAAATAAAACTATACATTAACTAAATAACAATTCATACTTCAAATCCAAACATCACAAAATATCTAACATTTTACCAGAAGTTTTAACCAATCCATATAATTCATATTACATCAACAAATATTCATGCATCACCAAATTATAATATTTTTCTAAAATAAGTGTTTCTTCTCTATCATCCAATATTCTTTTTTTTCTTGCATCAAAATAAAAACAAACAAACAGTATCATTGATTACAAGAAAGAAATTACTATATATAAACACAAAAATTAATACTTACCGATATTAATTTTCATTTTGTCTCACCAATCCCGTTTGAAACAAATTAACAGTATTAATAAAAAAATATTTACAATCAAATAATTAATGTTCAAAAAATACTAATTATGAAATAAATAATATTCATATAAGAAGACTCATCACCACCATCATCACCGTCATCGTCGTCATCACCACCATTATCACCAAACCAGAAAGAATATGACTTCGAGTGAAACTTTACTTAAGATGTCTCATAATAAAATCTTATTGTTGGTACATAGCTCTAATTTCTCAATCTCTAGCTCTCATTTCTTTATCTCTAGGTCTCCTTTTTTTCATCTCTTTCTAATATTATGCCCTTCAAATGTGAAACCTCTTCAGTCAAAGTATTGATCTAAGTCGTAACTCTTGTTAGGGTGTAAAAGGATTCACAAGAATTTCTATGATTTTTGCATTAAGAACTTATTCCCAATATCCTATAATTCATCATAGATTCTGTGACGAATATAAAAATTTATCGTAGCATGGCCAGATTTTTTTTATAATTTTAAACTTTTGATGTTGTTTAACGAACTTCGAGAGCTCAGAAGGACATGCACCAATTTCTATAGGTTCCTATAAATATCTTGATTATATAAATCCTCTCAAATACTAATTTTACCTAATCAATAAGTGTTTGAACACAAATATGTTCGAAAAATCTAAATAGCATGCAAAAAATCATCAATCTCAATATATTAGGTAAAATTAATATTTGAGATATTTATATAATCAAGATATTTATAGGAACACATAAAAACTTATTTCATATCATTCTGAGTTCTCCAAGTCATCAACCAGTTTTTAAAATATTAAATTTATATAAAAAAATTAAAATTAAGCAACGAATCCTGGATTCATCACAGATTCAACGACGAATCCTAGATTTATAACAAATTTTATGACGAATCCATTATCCATCACAAAATGTGCGACAAATATAAAATTCTTCGCAGATTCTACGATGAATATTGAAATTCATCACTAATTTCCAATGACTTTTGTGACGAATTATATTTTGTTATTAATTTATGACAAAAATATTTTTATCACAAAATAGGTTGCTAATTTGTGACAATTTATATTGTTATTACAAAATTTCTTGTAAATTAACAACAAAAAATTTCCCTCGCAAATATTCGTTGCTAAATAACTGTTTTTTTTATTCGTAGTGCACCACCAGAAGGGAGCAATCCGAGCGCTGTCCAACCTTGTAGCAACTGATTAAACGGGCATGTAGAAATTAACTTGGCTGTTCCCAATCTCTTTTGGTGTCGTTTCTGAGTCTGCTATTGTGTTTGTTGTTGTTGTTCTAGTCACGAGTTCACTACATGGTGCATGGAAATTGAGGTAAATTGTTCCGCAAGAATGGTTCAGATTATAGCATAAACAGAAACACTAAACTAAAGCAAAACTTTACCTGTCTGATGCAGGCGAAATATATCTCTAGCACACAATCATCGGTCCAAAGGTGAAGAACGAACGAAAGTAAATATCACGAGACATAAATAAAAGGAATCGCTTCATATTTTATAGAGTTATTACAGTTCAATAATCTAACTTAGTGATCTTGAGGCAGTAAACCAATATAAAGGTTGGCCACAAGAGTGTTTTCTATGAGCATGCCTATTTCTCCATTTGATGAACACGTGAGAAGATCAGAGAAACCGACATATCCATTTTGGTTTTTCATGAAATGAGTTTTGTTCACAATGAAGATACACCCCTACCGATTTCGATGACGGTTCCTTCGTAAAAGTGTCTTGGCAACTAGGAAAGCAGGAGGAGCTCTCCATTCATGGATGAGAGACGTAGAACTGGCATTTATCATAAAACCTTAGACCTGCGAATACATGTGTTTCATCATACCAGTACATAAATTTTGAAGAACAGTATATTAAACAAAATGAATTATCATACTGCAAATTTGTTTTTCCTGGTTTTAGCACCTCTATTACAATATGTTGGGCGAGCTTAAAATCAAGCAAAGGCAAAGATAAGACGCCTCAGTCATGGTCCAGATGGAATTTGTTTCACATTGGATTGTTGATAAGATAGTATGCTAGCTAAGAAACTCGATAAGATTGCCAATAGTAATAATGATACTGGCTCTGGTTTTAAAACCAGAATCAGTTTTGCATGGTTGGGTTGGGTCCAGTTAGAAAGAGAAAACCTAAGAACAATTTCAAAAGAAAAAAAGAATTGGAAATCCAACCAAGAACCAATAAATGTGAATTTGGGCTCACCATTACCCCTTCCGTATCGATATCAAATACAAATACTCGATCACGATCTCTCTGAGTTGACATGCAATGCAACTCTGTTTGGAATCATTATCTCCTTCATATCCCCTATCAAATGTAACTCGGACACCATCACTCTTAATGGACACCTGATATCTCTAATGACTATGTATAAATATTTTTATTAGTAACCATGTCAAACACTTCGAATCTACACCGAGAGTGGGTATTCATAGTTTCATACCGAGTCCGAGTAAGATAGGCCAGTATGCCTTAAGAAGGCATGTGCTACCTGATGGTGCAGCGGAACCGGCAAGAGGGGAGGGGTGAATTGTCTACAAATAAAAAATACCTTCCTCAAACTTTCAACTCTAAAATAACAACAATAAAATTAAAACAAAAAAACAGAAAAGAAAGAAAGAAGACTCGAGATTTTACTTGGTTACAACCCAGATGGTTGTTAATCCAAGACGGTTGAACAGCTCAGTCAGAATCTCCTTCACTGAAGGCGGAGAAGCCTTTTACACACTAAAAGCTCTAAGTAGTTGCTAGGAAATTGAATATAGAGTTGAATGCATAATTCCTAACTCCAGTGGCCTTTATATAGCTCCTGAAAATCCTATCTCGAGTCTTGAAGGCGCCTTCAAAAGGGGTTGAGGGCGCCTCCAAGGGGATGAGCAGATAAAGTTTTATCCGCTCGCCAACGTTACTGTTGACCAGGTTGAGGGCACCCTCAATGCTGTTGAGGGCACCTTCAATGGCTTCTTCAGCTTTTCTCCATCTTCCGAAGCTCCGATCGCTTGGGTGATTGCGGCCAACCGAAAGAGGGCTCATCCAAACTCAATTTTCGGCCTTCTCCTCGAGTAGGCTTCCGTCCCGGCTTCTCGTCCCTCGAACGTCGCGCAAGTTCTTCTCGTCCACCGATGTACTCTTCCGCAGCTCTTTCGTCCCTCGGACGCACTGAGCCCTTCGGCTCCCTTCCCGTGCCGTCCTTCTCGCTAGCTGCGTCTTCTGCTCGACTTCCTGCGCTCCTAAGCTCCGACACACTTAGACACAGGGATCAAATAACAAACAGCACCTAACCTAACTTGGTTGATCACATCAAAACAACCACGGGGTCCAACAATCTCCCCCTTTTTGATGTACATCAACCCAAGTTCAAGTTAGGGTAAAAACAGACAAGTAGTAATTTTAAAGAAATTACTAAACTAATATTTTAAGCATAAAGATTGCAATAAAAATTTGCAACACTAAGTAATTTTTTTTAAAAAATAGTAACTCCCCCTTAACTGTACCTATCTCTCCCCCTTTGATCACATAAAAAAACATGTACAAATGGTCAAGTTTTAAAAAAATAGTTTTCAAGTTAATTGAACATTTTCAAAACAATTTTAAAAAAGATGAAATTTTTCTTTAAAAAATTATAGTTGATAAAACATTTTCAAAATAAAATTTAAGTAAAAATGTTTAACAAAAATTTTGAGAAATTTGTCTAAGTTTTTGCAAGCAAAATTATTTTTTAGAATAAGTAAGAGAAATTTCAAGCAAGAGAATTTTCAAAAAAAAAATTAACTTATGCAATTTTTAGACAATTTTGAGAATTTTTTAAAAAAATGTAAAAAAAACTTTTAAAGCATTTATTTAATTTGAATGTTTTATCAGTAAGTTAATTAAATATTTTATTTCTATATTCGGCTTCCAGGCAGTGGCGAGGCACTAGACCTTCTTGGTTATTGGAGCAACAACTACTTTCTTAGACAAAGCCTCATGAAAAAATTCACTGTTTAATTTTTCTTGCTGAAAGCACTAACTTAAAACATTTAATCTAGAAAAGATTTTAGAACCTAGTATAGGTTCCTTCCTACTGGATTAATTAAAAACTTAGAGGGTACATATCCTTTAGGTATTTTTCTAAGTTGATCCTGATGTTTTCTAATGTACCAGTTTAATTTTCCATAAATTCTAAGTTTTGATTTTTGAAACCGGTTTGGTTTTAAATATGCATGTTCATTTTTCAGTTTATCAATTTCAATTTTCAGTTTTTCATTCTTTAATTTTATATTATCGTACATTTCTAGAGGGCATGCCTTTTCTAAATTTAATTTTTAATTTATCATTTTCTTTTTCTAATTTAACTAAATCTTTAGTGAGCACTTTAATGAATTGAAAAGACTGCTTGGGAGTTAGATTACGTACATCACTTACCTATATTTCTGCTCTCCTTTGCCAAGATCACACTTGGACTTTCCAATTGCCTAGCTCCTCACCAGAACTTTCTCCTTTGCCAAGATCACACTTGGACTTTCTAATTGCCTGGCTCCTCACCAAGACTTTCTCCTTTGCCAAGATCACACTTGGACTTTCCAATTGCCTGGCTCCTCACCAGGGCTTTCTCCTTTACCAAGATCACACTTGGACTTTCCAACTGTCTGGATCCTCACCAGGACTTTCTTGTTTGCCAAGATCACACTTGAACTTTCCAACTGCTTGGCTCCTCACCAGGACTTTCTCCTGCCTAGCTCCTCACTAGGACTTTCCCGTTGCCTGGCTCCTCACCAGGACTTTCTCCTACCTAGCTCCTCACTAGGACTTTCCAAATTCCTAACCTCCAGTTAGGACTTTCCCAGTCAAGTCTCCTGTCAACCTTGACCTACTTGACTTGTATTCTCATCAACCTGGTCAACCTTTGACCATATACACAACCGGACGATTGCCCTAACAATCTTCATATATTGTCAACTGGACGATTGCCCTAGCAATCTCCATATATTGTCAAACATCAAAACTCAACATCACAACTCAAGCTTGATCCAACTCAAGCTTAGTCAAACAGGTCAACCTTGACCTAGGGAAATTACCCCAACACAAAGTATATCTACATTTCTCCTTGCCCCAAAACATGTGTAAAATTCATGTTGAAGCAAAAATGACAAGGTCATCTATTCAACATGTTGAAAGAAGAAGTAAACCACTCGACCTAATTCACACTAATGTGTGAGACCTCAATGGTACACTGACACATGGTGGGAATAAATACTTCATCAATTTTGTAGATGATAACACAAAATATTGTTATATGTATCTTCTTAAAATTAAGGATGAAGTTATAGATAAATTTATTTTACATAAGAATGATATTGAAAACTAACTTAATAAAAAGATTAAGGTGGTTCGAAGTGACTGAAATGGTGAATATGTATCACCGGTTGCTGAGTTGTGTGTTGAACATGAAATCAAATATGAAACAACAACTCCTTATACTCCTCAGCAAAATGAAGTTGTTTAGTGAAATAATCAAACTCTAAAGGAGATAATGAATGCTCTTCTATTGAGCTCTAGACTGCCAGAGTTCATGTGGGGAAACTATGTTAGCAACTATTTACCTCTTAAATAGGGTGTCTCAAAAGAAAATAGATAAGAGCTCTTATGAATTGTGAAATGGAAGATAATTGTACTATAAATATTTATAAATATGAGGGTGTCTTGCCAAACTTTTAGTTTTTTATCCAAAAAGGATTAAGATAGGACAAAAATTGTTGATTATATATTTATTGGATATGTACATACAATAGTGTATATTAGTTTTTTTGTGTATGAGTCATAAATATTGGATATACATAAGAACTCGATAATCAAATTAAGAAATATCTCGTTCTTCGAGCATGTGTTTCTGTATAAGATCCGAGAGAAAGCTAGCTCCTCAAAACAACCATATAAAAAACAAGAACAAGAAGATGATGATGATGAACAAGTTGAGATTGCTCTCATATGAAGTAGAAGAGCTCGGATAGAAAAATCTTATAAAATAAATTTGATCACTTTCATATTGGAAAGTGAGCCCCAAAGTTATTCAGAAGTTGTAAGCTCTTTGATGAACCTCATTGGAAAGAGGTAATTGCATTTAAGATAGATGGTATCTTACAAAATCATATTTAGGAACTTATGAATCTTCCTCAAGGAAGTAAACCACTAGGTTTCAAGTGGATCTTCAAGAAGCAAATGAAATTAGATAACACAATTGATAAGTACAAGGATAGATTGGTAATTAAAAGTTACCAACAACAAGACCTTGATTTCTTTCATACATATTCTACGGTATCAAGAATAACTTCCATTAGAGTATTATTTATTATTGTCACTCTATGAAATCTGAAAATACATCTGATGAATGTAAAGACAACCTTTCTAAATGGAGATTTAGAAGAGAAAATCTACATGAAGAATCCTGAATGGTTTTTTATGCCAAGGTAGAAAAATAAGATTTGTAGATTGGTGAAGTTGTTATATAGCTTGAAACAAGTGTCAAAGTAGAAGCATGAGAAATTTAAAAATACCATGAAGGAATATAGATTCAAAATCAATGAATGTGATAAATATGGCTATATGAAAGCCATAGATAATGATTATGTATCTTATGGCTATATGTAGATAACATACTTATCATTGGGAGTAATGCAAAGATAATAAAATCAACTAAAGATATGTTGAATTCAAGATTTGACATGAATGACATGAGTCTAGTTGATGTGATTATAGGAATCAAAATTCTTAAAATAACAGAAGAACTTGTTCTTAGTCAGTCACTTTACATGGACAAGATTCTTAAGAAATTCACTAAAGGTTGGGTGATACTGCGTTGGCACGAATGCTGATAGATACTTGTCAACATCTATCAAAGAATCGAGGAGAAAGTATCTCTCTAATAGAGTATTCTCAAGTGATTGGAAGTTTGATGTATCTAATGAGTTGAACACGACCAGATTTAGTTTATGCAATTAATAAACTAAGTAGATACACAAGTAATTATAGTGTTGAGCACTAGAAAGGGATAACAAGAGTACTCAGGTACATGAGGTGTACTCGTGAATATGGATTGCACTATACGAGATATTTTGCTATGATCAAAGTATATTGATGCAAATTATATATTTGACATAAAAAACTCTAAGTCCAAGAGTGGATATATATTCACTCTGGGAGATGTAGCCATTTCCTGGAAATCATCTCAGCAAACTGTAATAACTAGTTCCACAATGGAATCTAAGTTTTTAACTCTTGACAAATGTGGTGAATAGGTTGAATGACTACGACAATTCTTAAAGAATGTTCCAAGATGGTCCAAACTAGTACTAGCAATTTGCATACATTGTGATAGTCAATTAGAAATTAGTCGGGTATAGAGCATCTATATAATGGTAAGTCTAAACATATATATCGTAGACATAATATCATTAGATAATTACTCTCAATGGAAGTTATCACTATTAACTATGTGAAGTCAAATGATAACTTATCAGATATGTTAACCAAGGCTTAAATAAAGAGTTAGTTGCAAGCTCATCATGAGGAATGAGTTTGATGCTGATGAGGAATATTAGTACAAAAGAAACCTAATCTATATAGATTGGAGATCCCAAGAATTAAATTCAAAGGATCAACCTAACTGCCTCGACAAAGTTGCTTACTATGGGGGAATAACCCAATAGATCAGTGAAGGATGGAGATTAAGCACATGACTTTAAATGATCCAATCAAGTAATGTGAATTACTCTTAATAGATCACATATGTGAGAAAGAAATGAGATCACTTCAAAGAGAATTGAAAACATAATTCTTAGAACTTGTCATAGAACTAGGCATGTTCATGGACAAGAATGAACACACTTATAAGAATTGAATTGTTTCAGGGAGAGTCCTGGGTGAGATATGTCAATGCTTACACAAATGGTAGAACAATTCAATAGCATCATGTCTATTGTCAGCCAGTAAGCAAATAGATTTTCACAAGAGAAGGTTTAAAGGATAAAATCTACATATCCTATACTGAACTTAATTACTGAATGTTATCACATACCCTATTTTGATTCATGTGGGGGATTGTTAGAAATGTGAAAGGAAAACAAAAGGTGGAAGAAAGAGATTTCATTGTGAATGAGTTTTTAGTCTCACATTGGAAGTTTTATGACCTTAGTGTTGGTTTATATCATTGCACATGCATGTATGATAGTAACAAATGTACGGGGAGAGAATCTCTCTCACACGTGGGTGCATAGGAGATGCAAATCCAGGGCTCGGATTGTATTAAACCAAGTTGACTCGTGTGTGAGCACGACTTGAGAACATCAAATACAAACCGGTTGGGATAAAATTTATCCAAGTAAAACAATCAACATTTTACTACATGGATTCTTTTGTTTGTTGTTAAAGAGGGTAACAGAAGTATTAACTATTGTTTATGGTAATTTCGTAACCTCCCGGATAGTAATGACCAACCATTGAGGGCCGACGGCTATCATTAAGCCTTGGGTATTGAATGACTTTTACTCAACGTTCAATGTAGATTAGGGATGGTGATTCTATATAAGAAGATCATGGTCTTGAGTAGGGGAGAGACGCAGAAGCGAAAACTGTTGATACAGTCTGACCTGGATGTTGTTTTGATGTTGACACTGATTTAAGTTTGAATCAGATATTGAATTAACTC
>JBBMJZ010000019.1:20948977-20959511 GCA_037833815.1 Zingiber zerumbet
GTTAGATCACAAACCAACGCACCAACAGGCTCAGGGTACCTTTCTTGCTTAACCTCCACATGTTGCACGGCCTGAGGTTGTGGTTCTTGATAATGAAGTTGAAGACCTGCTCAGGGTCCCCTAGGTGGAGGAGCCGGTAATGCTTGGCGTTCGAGCGCCAAAGTTGCAACCGACGCAGTGACCTCCTTCCTTCGAGTAGCCTACTCCTCTTCGACATTGATGAATTTGATCACCCGATCCAGCAGATAATCGAAGTTCCTTGGAGGTCCCCTAACCAAGGAGACAAAGAAGTTATTATTGGCCAGCCCTTGGAAAAAGACGCTCACCAGAATTTCAGTGGTGGCTGCAGGGACGTCCATGACCACTTGATCGAACTTTTAAATATAAGCTCTGAGTAATTCCTTGGGACCTTATTTGAGTGAAGAATGCTCAGGAGAGTTTTTTGGTAGCGCTGGCTACTAGCAAAATAATGGAGGAAAACCTTATGGAAATCCTTAAAACTATGAATGAATTTAGCTGGTAGTCACTTAAACTACCTTTGCGCCGAGTTGCCCAGCCGAATGTAGTGAGGAACACCCGACACTTTACCTCGTTGGTAAACTAATGGAGAAGGGCAACGTACTCAAATTTAAGGAGATGATCCTCAGGGTCAGTCGACCCTGAGTATTCTTTTATCGTCAAAGTTTGATAATGTTTTGGTAGCTTATCTTCTGACACACTCTGAGAAAACGGGGTGCTAACGTGCTCGAGAGAGCTACAAATTACTAGAGCTTTTCCCTTACATCCTTCTCGGATAGGCGCTTCTCTAGAGGATTCTTGGTGTAATCCCCCTTGGCCCAAGTGCTCGGGCAGCGTACGAAAGAGCGCTCGATGATGTGTAACCAGTGAGTGGAACGCCCGCAGCAAATAAATTGGGTCTTCCTCCCCGGCTCCTCTCTCTCTAATGGGTTATTGTTGATGCGATAGGATTGGGTGACGGTAAGGTGCCACCGATAGTCACTTCTTCTTCTTGTTGTTGTTGTTACAATAATTTATGTGCTCAGGTGTTGATGAACAGATCTAAGTCTTCTTGCATCGGAGTAATGGTAGTAAGTCTTCCAGCTTCTTCCATCTCTGATCTTCAGATTCAGGCTAGAGTTCCCATAAATAGCGCCAAATTTTATCCTATCCGAAAACTACAAAGATGACGCGTTGGGCACGGTGGATTGTCGGTTGACTAATAGAAGACCTTTCTCTTTGAGAAAAAGCTTTCCTCTAATCTTGTGCACATAGAGACGATCCAATAAAACCTCAGTTCCTAGAAACCAGGGGGAGTTCCTATCAAAGGCCCTCGGACACTCCAGTAAGTAGCAATCCAGATAGGTGAATGAAGAACAGTAAGGAACGTGCGTGTGAGAGTAAGTGGCAGATGTTCATAGAACATACCTTGCCAATGGAGAAGACTCCCCCTTTATATATCACCTGTAATAACCTCTGTAATTATGAAATAGAAAAGTGTGTCTGAGGTCGTTAGGTAAAGGAGAGTGCACAACCTGAATGATATGCAATAATGTTGGAGTAATCTTCCATTTACCCATATATATACCTCTTTTATCATTTATAATCCGTGTTATTGCTGAGGTCGTTAAAGGAATATGCTGTCATAAGTGGCCGGATGATGGAGAACATAATAACCCCTTAAAAAGGTTCTAGAAGAATATTTTCTGACAATTTGTTAGGATTGGCTGACAATTTTGTTTCCCAAAGGCATCTTGCCGAAGGTTGGCCAGACCGAGCACCCCTTGAAGTAAAGATAGAATGGAAACCTAAGCTTTATAAGACTGGCCGATGTTCTGTACTGCTCTACCATACCTGCTGGTCATGTTGGAGCTCTGAATGAGTTACTACTGGGTTCTTGCTTTACTACTCTGCCATACCTGCATGGTCATATTGAATCTCTGTGTGAGATACCGCCCGATCTTTAGGGTCGCTCGGATATATGGAGCCATTTAGAGTTCTGGGAGAGGTATCACCTGGTCTTTAGGGTCGGTCGGGATATATGGAGTCATCTGGAGTTCCAGGTGAGGTACACCCGGTCTTTAGGGTCACTCGGATATATGAAGTCATCTAGAGTTCTGAGCGAAGTACCGCCCAATTTTTGGGGTTGTTCAAATATATAGAGTCATCTGGAGTTCTAGGTGAGGCACCGACCGGTTTTTAGGGTTACTTGGATATATGGAGTCATCTGGAGTTTTGGGTTAGGTACTCTATGATTTTTAGGGCCGCTCGATATATGGAGTCATCTAGAGTTCTGCGCGAGGTACCGCCCTGGTCTTTGGGGTTGCTCGAATATATGGAGTCATAGAACGAGTCCCTCGAGTCTGAAAGGCCTTGTGACCACCCTACCATATACAAGGCTACCCGCCAACCTTAGGACTTGAACGTTTGTTCCTCAGGAACGACCGAACCTCAGGCAGACCATCTTTAGAATGATCGACCCTTAGGCCGACCATCTTTACATTGGAAGCCTTAGTACTAATCGAGAGTCTAAAGTCTACCCCAAAGTGACCCTATGACTGTCACCCTATCTTAATTTTAATCTATCCCATCTTGATTTTAATTACCGTATTGTTATCTGAGTCCGCTTGTTATGTCACATATCAAGTTCCCTATAATGTTGCAAGACCAAGGGATGGACCGAGAGTTGATATTGTAGGATAAGAATGACGTGAGCAATCTGAGGCGCAATTATGGATTTGCTACTCAATGCTGCTGAAAAGCTGCGGAAGATGAATTGACTTTACAACTGTAATATCAGCTTTACTAAAAATTGCATGAGATATCATCCTTCGTTGCTTGGTTGTGTATTTTCGTGCCCATATTATAACATCAACATAAGAATAACTAAGCAAAGTTCAGCTACTCTGTCTTAGCATGTCAGTCGACTGCACAACAAATGTTGTTAAGGAATCTGAGACTGAAAATATTGATTTCCGTCTTATTATCTTCACTAATATGACATTATTCAGAACTTATCATTGTCCCTTGCTAAATCTTTAAAAAGGTACACCACTTTATGCAAGATAAATTATGGAAAATGTCGAGAAGAATAGTGATACAGTGCATAAAGGAGAGTCCCAATAAGATCAGGAAGTCAAAAGTCAAGAGGATGTGATAATCAATAGTCAAGAAAAAGTAGCAGTTAACAATCAAAGAAAGACGGGAGTTAGACCGTCTCGTATCATCAGTCGCATAATTCTTGGTTGGTCATAGTCAGGGCAGATCCTTGGATCTGAGACATAAGATGAAGCTGAGACTAGTTCCTGGCCTGCCCCCGACTGATCATATTTCCCTAGCTCGGGCTTTATAAATTGTCCTGGTACTTTTACTAAGACAACTCCCGACCGACTCTTCAGGGGTCAAATCGTGAAAGATGGGCACTTCGCCACATTCTTAGATAAAACTTGGTCGATTTACCACAGCTCATCCTCTTCATCAAGGCTCGGTCCTAGTAGTACATCTGAGCAGTCATCCTGAGCTGTCTGTAGCTGAACTTGGGCTGGACCGAAAGCATTAAGCGACAATAATATCAGAGAATCGTAACCTCCTGTTAGAGAATAACTGTCATACGACAGAAAATATTCAGTGGACTGCCACTCCCTGAGAGTGGAACCTTCTTTTTACCAATAGGAGGTCACCGTACATCCTCTCACCCGATAGACTCTAACACCCGACATTCTCTCAAAAGGTATGTAGAATCATATAAAAAGGGAGATCCTTTTCCTTGATCAGATATGCACACATCCGTACTCATCTTCAACAATTCTTTTTACCATCTTACACCATTTTTTTGGGGAAAAAAATACCTGACTTAAGTGTTGGAGGGCCTGCGCCGAAAACTTTTTCCCTAGTTTCTGGTCTCTAACGCTCTGAGTACTTATCTGAGTGTGTACAGAGTCTTAAGTACTACCCGTTCTCCTACCACAGACTTTGGAGTTTCACGTGTGGATTCATCTTTCTGATATATATACACAGGATGTGTCAAAGTCGCTTCTCTATCAATACTAACACCCATTTTATCGACGCTCGTTTAACTTAAATTCTGGACCTGATCAAACAGCCTTAAAGTTGTTTGTCTGAAGCTTTTTTAGCGATTTTCTGTCGTTGGTGGATTTGTAGTTTCAATAAATATTTCGATATACGTGTTTGTAAAATTGCTCACTTTGGTAGTTGTACTTGCCAAACCATAAGCGGTTTATGCGTTGCATAAAGAAAACAGAGGGTACATGCCCACCACTAAAACTAGTGCTAGCGGTACAAATGCTTGTAATTGTACAAGCAGAAGAAGTGTGTGTTTCGCGGGGAAGAGAATGATATTGTTTAATACATATTAATTGAAAATATAAGGAAAAATGATCCATAATTATCATATTGCACACAAGGGGACATATTAGAAGGCGCTGAAGTTATTCAACAAATCCTTTATGATGTTTAAATCACTATAGTGCCCTAGTAACTAAACTACAATAGAACAATAATAGATAAAAAAAAAGTAGGATTAGATTGAGAGAATCATATATATTGTCGTCAGCTTTAATATTTACAAAGGATCAACATTAAACCATAAACCCCAGGTATCATTCTCCTAACCACAGCTACTCATGACTACTATTAATAGAATTTATTTAAACGTGTTCACATTCTAAGAGTGTTCAATGTCTCATGATTATGAGCATATTCATATATTTGGAATTGTGTTTCTCACGACATACTGTATTACATCAACAATAGTGTCTGTGCAAGTGTGTCTCTCATAGGCTAATCATGCACGACATCTAATCTTTGAGACCATATTTATATGCTTGGAAAACGTTGGCCTATAATAAATAGTTTGTTCTTTTATACGACCATAAAACTTCCATGTGTGTTTGATAGAAAAAGCTAAATAATTAGATGATGCTTTAAAATAATGTGGTTAATTATATTTTTAAAAAATGATAAATCAGTTAATATTGAATCACCGATTCGATCTTATAAAAATTTTTTATCAATAAAGTGCTTCTAGGGATGACCTAAAAGTCCAACGTCTTATAATTACACTTTCCATCTAAAGGAAACATCTTTATAACAAACCGTGAACATTTAAATGACAACTTAACGTATTTTCGATACACCATAATCCCGTGACATGTTAATCATATTTAAATATCATATGATATGAAAGTACAGACTCTATCATTTTTATTAACTTAGTACAAGATTTCTCTATATTTCCTCCTCATTCACATTGCGTATATTAGTAGCTCGTTTGACAAACATTTGTTTCCATAATGCATTTCGAGCAATTAGTATATTTTTAATGTGAAAGAGAGCCTTGTCGTAATATTAAAATTGCTACGGTTATCAAAATAGACTTAGGCTTGAGTATGATAGAAAATATAGTCCAACATTTCTCCAAAATTCCATATCAACAGAAGTTTCATGCATCGTACTGTTAATTGGCCATTAGTATATGTCTAATGTATTTAAATATTATTGGTAATGAAAATACCGTATTTTTAAAATTAAAAATTAGACAGAAACTCTTTATAACTTATTTTGAGTCATCAAAATTGATAAATTCCATTTCGCAATTGAATTACTTTCATGTCAAAAAAACACTTAAATGCCCCATTCAAAATTTGTTGGAAAAACTTAAATGCATATCCCCGCAGCTCAAAGTCTAGGGTTTCTTAACCTTCTCCGAGTTGCAATCTTTCTCACCTCAGCCGTGCTATCGATACTCTCTGTTGGTTTTTATAATGCATCCATCTTTGGATCTGGCTGCAGGTAGGCGAGCTCGGCCTGCACCCTAGTTCGGGAAGGAGGAGCGTTTTGTCTTTGATATGGAGGCGGAACGCGCGGAGTGTAATGGGTCCGTGAAGCTGGAAAAATCGCCAAGTGATGATTTGATCACTCACAAGAGGCAGAGGGACGATGGTTCCTGTGCGGAAGCTTCTAAGGTTTGGTTGCTTCGTCCTTTCTTGTATTTCTTGAACTCATTGACAGATAATTGTTTCCCCCCAAATGCCGTGATGCTTTCATAATTACCTGAGCAGCTTGGTTGGTAAATTCAGTTAGGTGTTGCATTCGTTTGTAGTTTCTACCATCTCACCTATTGATCTTGCATGGCATTACATTACTTATCTAGAGCAACAAAACCAAAGGAAATGCAATCACTGAGGATATGTAATCCTTGTTGCCCTGGAGGCATCATATAATTGACATTTTATCTCAGCAGCTATTATGTTGAAGCTATCAGATGCTCTAAAGTTTCTATGAAGTATATCAATCTTACAAAAAATAATTAACTATTATGAGCTGGAAAAGGATCGGAAGCTGATCAACAGTAGGTGCTCAACTAATGAGCTAATAGATGCACCAAGAAGGAAGCTGATTGACAGTAGGTGCTCGACTAATGAGCTAATAGATGCACCAAGAAAGAATAAAAGTATTCCTATTGAGCATTTTGCTTTCAATATTATTGAGGTCACTTTGTGTATGTAGCTACATAAGATTCATCAGTTTTGGGTTAATATCAACTCTTTCACAGGAGAACTAATATATAAACATCACTGATGCATATAGAAAGGAGGTCTTAATCTTATTGAAGCACAATGAATGCTATGTTTGTGACAAAAAATATGTATTCTTTTATTTAATTTTTCATTTTCATAATAAAGATCAATTGATTATGTATGCTGATATGTAGGTTTTGGGAAGACCTGGTAGAAATAGGGATATTGGGTGGAACCATTGTGTCAGAGTTGGAGAAGGGAAATGGAAGCGCTTGAGGTGTAACTGGTGTACCTTTAGTACAGGTACGATAACTAAGATTAAGTATCATCTTATTCATCGTTGGCCAACAGCAAAGTGCCCAAATGTTCCAACTAGAGTTTCAAGGTCCATACTTGATCAAATGTATGAGAAGAGAATGTGCAAGAACAAGAGGCTAGCACAAAACTGCAGATTTGATGGAAAAGAGATGAGTAGTCCTTGTAAAGATGATATAGTTTATGCGAATTCCACAAAAAGCAACAAGGAGATTCAGGTGGAAAGTTCTGGTATATTCAATCCGAAAGCAGATAAGCAATTTGAGAGCACTAAAGCAGCTACTAAATCATCGGAGAGTGCTGATCATCGTTTATGGACTACTTTCCAGCTACCTAAGACTGACATGACTAAGGTAATGCCTTTAATGTGAACTGAGTATATTTCTCTCTCACCTCTATTCAAGTTCACTGTCCTATGCCTATTTATTTTTTTATTTTTACATAGTTTAGCATGGCGGTGATTTCCTCAATTTTTATCTTGTAGAAGCAAATCTTATAAAAAATATGGCTTTGCAGAGTTATTAAATGCTTTTTCTAGTTTTTATCTTTTTTTTTTCTATGTAGATTTTTTCATTGGAATTTTACATTGGAGGGTTGGAGGGGGAGGGTATTTCTAGGTTTTAAGATGATTTAAGTTTCCTTCCTCTCAAAGAATAGAAGGAAAGTAGAGAAAAGGTGGCCAGGGAGGCTAGGCAGAAGAATATTAGATACATAGTACAGGAATTGCTGGATGAATACTAGTAAAACCAAAAGTGGGGACGGGTAGTTGGGTGGCCAGCAATCTGTTTTGCTTCTTGTTCAACCAAGGGTATAAACGTTGGATCATATGGCCTTGTAAGGCATATATTGGTCCAATTTGGCACCACTGCACACACCACCCAACTTGGTGATTGCGACCAACCGAAATAGGGCTCACCCGAACTCAATTTTCGGCCTTCTCCTCGAGCAGACTTTCGATCCGGCTTCTCGTCCCTCGAACGTTGCGTACGTTCTCCTCGTCCACCAGTGCACTTCGTCCTTCGGATGCACCGAGCCCGTCGGCTCTCTTCCGTGTCATCCTTCTCGCTAGTTGCGTCTTCCGCTCGACTTGTTGTGCTCCTAAGCTCCTACACACTTAAACACATGGATCAAAACACAACAGAATCTAACTTAACTTAGTTGATCATACCAAAACTATCACGGGGTCCAACAATCTCCTTCTTTTTTATGTGCATCAACCCAAGTTCAAGTTAGGAAAAAACAAACAAGTTGAAGTAAATGTATTTGCAAAAATAAACATTTTAAGTATGAGGTTGCAATAAAAGAATTTGCAAACTTTGGAAAAAAAATCCTAACTCCCCCTAAACTTGTACTATTCCTCTCCCTTTGATCACATAAAAAAAAGGTATAATAAGTTTCGTAAGTTAAGAGAACAAGTCACGAAAGCAATTTTTAAGTTTATGAAATTTTCAAAATAATTGACAAACATTAAAAGTATTATCTTCATTAATATCACACACTTATCAGTTTAATTAAATATCAATTCAATAATCGGCTTCTAGGTTGTGGCGAGACACTAGGCCTTTTTTGTTATTGGATCATCAACCACTTCTAGACAAAGCTTCTTAAAAAAATTTAAACATTTAATTTTTCTGAAAACCTTAAATCCAAAGAGAAATGTTTAATCTAAGTATGATTTTGGAACCTAGTATAGGTTCCTTCCTACTCGGTTAAACTAAGTATCTGGGGGGTACATATCCTCTGGGAATTCTTCTAAGTTGTCCTTGGTGATGTCTAATATACTAATTTAATTTACTATATTTTCCATACTTTGGTTTTTGACAACTGTTCAATTTCAAGCATGCATGCATGGTCATTCAAACTTTTGATTTGAATTTTTAACTTATCATTTTCTGATTTTAAATTATCTAATTGTCTTTTTAAATCAACGTTCCCTTTTTCCAATTTTATTAAATCTTTCGAAAGTGCTTTAATGAACTGAAAAGAATGTTCGGGTGAAAGAGCACGTACCCCACTTACCTTAAGTTCTAAAGCTCCCCCTTCATTGCTGCTATCTTCCGATGATTCTCCCCCTTCATCAATGCTCATTGCTAAACTGGTTTCGTCTTCCTCTTGATGGGTTGCCATTAGGGCTAGTCAGGCGGATGCTTCGATTTCGGATTCGGAGGACGACGACTCATCCCATATGGCTTTAAGATTAGGTTTGGGTCGAGCTAGCTTCTTATTATTTTCCTTGTCTTTGTTCTTCAGTTTTGGGCAGTCATCCTTGATGTGCCCTTCTTCGTTGCAATTGTAGCATCGGACGGTCCTTTTGTGTCGAAAGTACTTTCTCGTCTGCGATTTAAATTTATTAGATTTAATAAATTTATTGAATTTTCTTACCATTAGGGCTGCTTCGGCTTCATTTATGGATGCTTCGGAGTCTTGATCTTCCGTCCTTGCCTTTAGGCAATGTTGAGATTTGTCTTTTCTATTTCTTTAGGATCTGCAATTTGAGTTTCATGAAGTTCAAATGTAGAAAACAAACTCTCTAGCGTACTTACTTTAAAATCCTTAGAGATGTAGTATGCATCAACTAAGGATGACCATTCTAGAGTCCTCGGGAAGACATTAAGCGCATATCCGATTGAGTCTCGGTTTGTTACTGATTCTCCGAGATTGCTTAGCTGAGTGATGAGCTCTTTGATTCGTGCTTAGAGTTGTGCTACCTTTTCTCCATTGTTCATCCGCAGATTTGTCAGCTGGGTCCGGAGGATGTCTCGTTTTGATAACTTCGCTTCTGAAGTGCCTTCATGGAGTTCTAGGAACTTCTCCTAGAACTCTTGGCCGAGTCGTAGCTGCCGATGCGATTGACTTCCTGAGGCTGAAGAACGTTGAGTAGATGGAATTCTGCTTTATTATTTACCACGAAGTCAGCTTGTTCCTTCTTCGTGCACTGATATTCTTCTTTGTCTTTCGGAACTACAAAACCATATTTCATTATTAATAGAATTTCAAAATCTGTTTTGAAGAATACCTCCATCCGGCGTTTCCATTGTACAAAGTCTCCCTTGAATTTTGAGGGGTGAATGCTTGCGCCGGCCATCATCTTGATCTTAATGCTTCAGTCGACGGTTAGTCCTTCTGAGGTGGTTGGGCTTTGATACCACTTGTTTGCATAGCAGCGGGGCCGACAAGAGGGTGCAACGTCTGTTAAGAAAATAAAACAAAACCCTTCCCTTTTCCAACTAAGATTAGTAGCAATATCACAATAATTATAATCTCAAATGAACAACTAATAAAAAGAAGAGGCAAACATATTTGACTTGGTTACAACCTAGGTGGTTGTTAATCCAATGTGGTTGCAAAGCTCTACTAGAAATCTCCTTCTCTGTAGGCGAAGAAGCCTCTTACACTCTTTGAAAGACTCAAAAAAAACTACGAAATGATTACAGTAGTTGTTCTAAAGTTGTTGTATTATTTTCTATCTCCAGGGGCCGTTTTATAGCTTCTGGAAATCCTATTCGTAGCTTGAGGGCGCCTCCCAAGGGTTTGGAGGGCGCCTCCAGTGAGGCGCCAAGGGATAGAGTTTTATCCCTTGACAACGGTCAGTTTTCTAGGTTGAATGCGCCTTCCATGCTCATAGAGGGTACCTTCCATGCTCATGGAAGGCGCCTTCTGCCTGAAGGTGGCAGAAGCACACG
>JBBMJZ010000019.1:20959611-20969979 GCA_037833815.1 Zingiber zerumbet
ATTTGTTCAATATTTTGAATATTTGCATCAACATGTTGATAGCTTATTATGCTTGTCAAGCATCTAGTGACTTCTGAGGGGTCACATTGTTCTTTCTTCATTTGTTACTATAATTTCATTGATGAATTCATCCCACAGCAAGAAAAATGTTCTATGCTCTCATACTTATGGTGATTACATAATCTGTGACAGCCTGTACTCTCAACTGTCCAGCAATTGTAGGATTAATTTATATGATCTCATGGTTCCCATGTCAAATGCATGTCTTCCCATGAGGATATCTTATCTACCAAGGCTGCTAATTGACTAAAACATTCTTCTTAAACTTTGCTTTCCATTGTAATATATTTTGATGAAAAAACCCACTATGTTCATTTCAAAATCATTATTGTACTTGTTCTAAACATTTCTAAGATGAAGTTAATTTAACCTTTTTAATTTTTCTAGCCATGACATTTGGTATGTTGATGCTTTAAAATTGGTATATTTGATTTGGTCCCAACATCTTGCAGAAGACTATCAAGACTACTATCAAGCAACTCGAACCCTTTTTTTTGGGATCTGCTGATATACTAGCCAAACGTTCCTCATTCTTCATATATGGAATAAAGTGCAATAAATTGGTGAAAAAGATGACTACTTTAGCTTCAAACTTGTCCTCTTGTCATAAACAGGTGAACAACCTATCTTGTTTGGTTTTTTATTTTCAACCTATTGGAATGTTAGATGGATATTGCTATTACTTTCTTGCATCCAATTATGCTCCTAGATTCATAATTTAGAAATGTAATTTTAGTTTGTGATGCAATTCACCATTTTTCCTGTACTGACTACTCTATCAGAGAGATCCCTAATGGAAGCTGTACTGTGCTGCCTGTCCCATCAACTGATAAAGATTCTGATCCAGTCTGCACCGATAATAAGAAAGAAGTTGATGAAGTTTCTGTGACAGAAGAAGATCTCGATAAGAATGGAAATGGGATCAAGACAGCTATCAATTCTGGAGAGACTTCAATCCCCAGTATGGAGTCTGCAGATCCGGTTGAACCATCCAAAACTCTTAATTCACGCTTGTGCAAGATATGCCTATAATCATAGAGATTATAAGAGCTGAGAACAAAGAGGTGCTTGATAATATATAGAAGTTTTTGTTAACGATTATGTAAAATCAAACAAAATTATAAATTATAATCCACATAGGCAATCAAAGAAAAAAAGAAAGAAACAACTGACCGAATCTTTGCCCACAAACTCGGCCACTTAAAGAAAAATAAAACAATCCATGGAAATTAGAGGATTATTCATGTAAGAGTGCTCAATGTGTTCACATTCTAAGAGTGCTCAATGTCTCATGATTATGAGCATCTTCATATATTTGAAATTGTTTCTCATGGGCTAATCATGCACAACATCTAATCTGTGAGACCGTATTCATATGCTTGGAATGGTGGTAAAAATTCTTATGCAACAAAGGTTTAAATCTCACTCTGGATCTTGTCACGTGGAATTTAAATCACGGGTGACGTTAAGGTCTCGTGTCAGGATCCACCTTGGTTCTCGAATTTATTTAATGACAGATTTATAAGGTTGGACTGTCCCTTCGGAAGAGTACACCTACTCTGGTCTCTAAATTATGGGCTAGAGTATTCATTTTATGAATTAATCTATTTTAAAATTATTTGAACTAAGAGTATTCATGGTGGAGTGTTAAATGCATATTATAATATCTATTTAACACCCCTCTCTATTTTGAATGGACATTATAATGCCCACTCATAAGAGAGAGGAGAGAGGGTGTTCAAAAGTTTGAACATTCTCTCTTATTACTTTTTTTTTAATTGTAAAATTTTTAATATTATTTAAAAAATAATAAAGAGATGAATGAGTCGATGATGGGACCCATAAATAAGAATGTTAATGTTAAAAAGAATGTAAATGAAAGAGATATGTTGTTACAATTAATATGTGACAGTGAATTCTATACCTTTTAATAATAAGGTGGTGGATGTTATAACCAATTAGCTTTAAAAATAAATTCACGCAGCCCAAAGTTAAGGGTTTCTTATTCCTTCTTAAGAAACCTTCTCCGAGTTGCAATCTTTCTCATCTGATACTCTCTCTCGGTTTTCCGCATGCATCCATCTTTGGATCTGGCTGCAGGTAGGTGAGCTGGGCCTAGACCACAGTTCGGGAAGGAGGAGCGTTTTGTCTTTGATATGGAGACGGAAGGCGCTGAGTGTAATGGGTCCGTGAAGCTGGGAAAATCGCCAAGTGATGATTTGATCACTCACAAGAGGCGGAGGGACGACGGATCCAGTGCGGATGCTACTAAGGTTTGGCTCGAACTCATTGATCAAATAATTGTTTTCCCCCACATGTCGTGATGATTTCATAATTACCGGAGCAACATGGTTGGTCTTAAGATCTCGTGGATTTATTGTGTCTGTGTGTCCTTTGTCTTTATCGCTTTGCCCCAGTTATTTTTTATACACGCATTCAAGTTTTTTTCTCTTCTAGAATTTGGTTGTTTTAATACATTTTGGTATCTTCATCTGGCGTATTAGCCTTCACTTGTGGACAAGTGTAATGGAGAAATGGGTTTTGTTATTCATGAAGAGATCACTTTGTTGCAAGAAGTGGGAGATTAGTCGTTGCTTGATGTATTATTTCTTTTAATTTTCCTAGGTTGACCGAATTGATATAGTGATTAGGCAACAGGTATTCAAGTTATTTAAAATAGTTAGTGTTTACATTAATATAAGCACTGGATGGAACACAACTAGGTAGTGGGGGTTCAAAAACTAAAAATGGATTATACGCAAACTAAAAGTAAGGTAAGCATAAGTTTGGATTTTCCATAAAACTTAGAGTGTGCATTAGCTATTGAATGAATGCCATATATAATGGAACTCATCAAGCAAGCGCTGAAGTTTCCGTAGTTGAATCCTGTTCTAGGACCATAGTTGCCTGGTGTTTTGCAGAATTCTATGCTTACATGCTGCTTTATTGTGCTGATTTCTTTTTTTTTATTGGCTATATGGTCTGTGTTAGGTACTCAAGTATGTTGCACTCCGTGTGGATGCAATTAGGTAACATTCTTTAATACTTTATTCGGAAAGCTAGATACATTGGTTAGTTTAAAATTGAATTGGATTGGTTATTGGCATGACTAAATAGAGAACAACTGTATGTCAAATGTCTCAAATCAGGCACTGGAGTTAGTATGTCTCTAATATGCTGATTCAGCATAGACCGATAAATCAAGGCTGATGCATGCATTTGTAAGTTATATTTGTTTTGAATATTGTTATATGCTTGATATATTAGATTTATGCCAAGCCCACACTAATATTTCATGTTTGTTTGTTGGTATCTTTTGAATTATAAAGTTACTGATGCGGGAACAGAAGAGATATTTTAATCGTTTTATCATTCTTGTCAAGTTAGGTTTTAGGAGTATTTTTGTGTTTCGCAGGGTTAGGGTTTAAGTCTATTTAAACATATGTTTGAGTTGTTGTAAGACAGTTTTGGTTTAATTCTATTTTGAGCTGCCGTCTCCTTCGTGGAACGAGGTAGTTTCCCTATTTCTTGGTATTTTCTTTCGAATCAACAGGGATTAGATCTGGTATTCATGCGCGAATCAATGGAGTCGATAGTATCTGCTGCGTCAGAGCCAGATTGATCTTTCGAGATCATGCCGCAAGAAGACAATAACGCATTGATAGCGTCCACAATGTGTGTGAACGCAATCTAGAACAGCGATTTCGAGAGATGTTGGACGAATGGGTGGCGCGGAATGGGGTCGTGGAATGACTTGCTGACAAGATGGCAACGATGTTCGAGAACCAAACTGGCAGAAATCCGATCCATCGTCATCACCGAGTAAACTCGGATGTGGGAACGGGTGACGATGATGTGGAGGAGGATATCAACTTGGATGACAAGATTGAAATAGTCAGTGACCCAATCCATGATGATGATGATAGAGAAGAGGATCTGGTTATTTTCACCGATGAGGATCAGCATTATTGCCTCCCATCCATGGAAGAGCAAGATTGGAGTGAAGAGGCTATGCAGCCGGTAGGGGATTGTAGAGCTGTTTTTGGATGTTGTTTTGTTAAATATGCAACTTCCGATGAGGCAGCTGTTTTTGGATGTTGTTTTGTTAAATATGCAACTTCCAACAAGGCCGATATAGCCATCAGGGCTTTACATAATCGGTATACTTTACCTAGAGGAACAAGACCTATTCAGGTAAGATATGCCGATGGAGACAGAAATCATCCTAGTGCTGCCGATGACAAATTATTTGTTGCATCGCTGAACAAGCAAGCCACTCCAAAGGAGATTGCGGATATGTTTTCTTCATATGGATGAGTTGAAGATGTCTACATAATGAGATGCATTAAATCAAAATCGTGGTTGTGGCTTTGTTAAATTCTCAAATAGAGAGATGGCAGTTGCAACTTTGAATGCTCTTAATGGAACTTTTGTGATGAGGGGATGTGATCAATCTTTGGTTGTTCGATTTGCTGATTCTAAGCGGCCTAGGACTGCGGACAAGAGGAATGGACCTGCAATTGGTGGACCTGGTCTTAGTCCTCGATCTGATGCCGCATTAGTTATCAGGCCAACAGCTAATCTGGATAAACCAAGAAATGGGAGTAAAATGGCTGATTGTTGGCTGTCACCAAGTCCTGATTCCTTCGGTCCAGCTTCTCAGTCTAATCCATATGGATCTGGAGATACCTTGCAAGTCAAAGGTGACCCCATTGCAACAACTTCAGATCCTGGCGTTTATGGACCAGCTGCTGTTCGAAAACTGAGCCAGTCTCAAGTCTTTCAGTGCCACCATCACAGCAGGGATTCAATCCTTCAATGACAGCAGCCGCTTCATTTGGTGCCCAGCAAATATCACAATTGCAAAAGCCAATGATACACCAAAAAAACTTCCCATTGCCTCCTCATAGGGCAATGAATTTTTATGCATATGGATCTCACTTATTAAATCAGTCAGCAACAACACCTAATAGCTGCCCTCTAACTTTTGCCGAATTGATGTTGAAGGATCTTCCTCCTGGACTACCACTTGAACTCAAGGACGAGTTCTTTTCAACTCGGGAAGAATGATGCTGGAACAGAAGAGATATTTTAATCTTTTTATTCTTGTCAAGTTAGGGTTTTAGGGGTATTTTTGTGTTTCGCAGGATTAGGGTTTAAGTCTATTTAAACAAATGTTTGGGTTGATGTAAAATAGTTTTGGTTTAATACTATTTTTAGCCGCTGTCTCCTTCATGGAACGATGAGTTTTCCCTTCTTCTTGGTATTCTTTCTTCAAATCAACAAGGATTAGAAGTATCAATTTTGATATTTGTGCGTGAATCGATGGAGTCGATAGTATCCGCTCTATCACTTTCTAATCTAAGTATCATCTTCTCATGTAAACTATAGCATTTTTGGAAGTTCTAGTTATGCTTTCATAGGTGGTATAATAATGCCTAAAACATGTTAACAAAAGTGTTAATAACCACTACAAAATTGATAATTGTCGATCCTAGGATCATTGACTCATGTCTATTATTGATCTTATATTTGTTTGACTGAGAAGATTCAGTGTTGGTATGGACTAAGGTGTTTAAACATTGGTTTCTATACTTTTATTTTTAGACAATGTTACTACTTTGAATAATTTATATGCTCATAAACTAGTAATTTCTTGGTAAAATATATTAGTTAAGAAGTTCATCTCAGTTGGGATTTCTAATTTATATTTCTAGTTGTATAATGCTGGTATAACATGTATGTTTGTGAGAAAATATATGTATGTTTTGATTTATTTTTTCATTTTCAAAATAAAGTTCAATTGATTCTGTATGCTGTTATGTAGGTTTTGGAACAACCTGGTAGAAATAGGGATATTGGGTGGAACCATTGTGTCAGAGTTGGAGAAGGGAAGTGGTCTTACTTGAAGTGTAACTGGTGTGGCTCTTCAATTCGTTCAATAACTAAGATTAAGTATCATCTTGCTGGTGAATGGGGAATCTATAAGTGCCCAAAGGTTCCAGCTAAAGTTAGGAAGTCCATAATGAATCAACTGGCTGAGATGAGAATGCGCAATATAAACAACAGGCTAGCACAAAACCGTAGATTTGATGAAGCACAGATGAGTAATCCTTGTAAAGATGATATAGTTTATGTGGTTTCCACAAAAAGTGACAAGGAGATTCAGGTGGAAAGTGCTGGGATATTCAATCTAAAAGCAGATAAGCAATTTGAGAACACTAAAGCGGCTACTAAATCATCGAAGAGTGCTGATCAACATTCAGGGGCGGCTTCCCAGCTATCTAAGACTGACATGATTAAGGTAATGTCTTTAATATGAACTGAGTATCTTTGTTTCTTTCCTCCATTCAAGTTTGGTTAGTTATGCCTTTTAGCTTTATATTTTTACATTGTTTTGCTTGGGTGCTCATTTCCACAATTTTTATCCTGTAGAAACAATTTTACAAGGATTGGTTGTTGTTGGTGTTGTTGTTGACGTTGTTGTTGATGAAACTAATTTTATAGAAAACATAACTTTGCACACTTATTATGTTTTTCTGGTGATTACTTGGGTGAAATATAGCTTGCGTTGATTGGTCAGTGTAAACTTGGGTTGAGCAACTTTATCTTTGATGATTGATTTCTTCATTCTCTTGTGATTACTCTTAACAATTTTTAAACTTGGGTTGAGCAACTTAATCTCTTTGTGGATTGATTTTATCATCTTCAGAGTGATAATGTTTAATAATTTTATATCGTGATATAGTTTTCATGTGTAATATACATTCTTAGTTTCAAATTGGGGTTAGTCTGTTCTGTGTTAATCATAGAATTTTGATGATGGATACTAAAAGCCTTCTTTTGTCAATACTGGCTCTCCTTTGACATTCCTTATGTGATATCAAATTATCACTCTACCATTGCCCTTCTTACTGTCTTTTTGAATATCAACATTGCTATCCTTTAACTGGCTGTAGACCAAATTACACATGATGGTTATGGCCAGCAATATTTGTACTTCAGAAAGGCTCATCTTCCATGTTTAGTGACATGATGATAACTAATGGCTGGTTACTTTAGATTCCTCTCCGTTTTACTCTTTCTGTCTGCCACTTCTCTCCACTGTTTCTTCCCGATTTCTGCATTCTTTGTTTCCTTTTCCAGACAAATTGTCTGCTCAGGATTAGTAAGAGATCCATTCAAATGATCGTTTCTAATTTTTATTGAGATAATTTCTTCCTATTTTTCTTTGATGGTACTAATCTCAGGGTTGACTAATTTAGGAAACTACTAGGTATGCTTCTAAGCAAGGACAAAATCTAAAAAGTTATATAAAGTGATATAATCATGTTCCAGGGTGTCTCCTAGCTGACTGGTAACTTGCATCCAGTTTTTAAATTTAAATGATAAATAATTTTTACAATGTAAAGATACTTAGTTTGAATCATCAAAAATAGGGATAGTGGCCTATCATTGTGCTTCCCAGTTCAGGGAAAATCGTGCATATAGACAAGTCAGCTCTTAGAACTTTGCACCTTATGGCTTCTTGTTGTCATCTCTGTCAAAGAAGAGATTGACATTGCAAATGGGCAACTTCTCATTTAGGAGAGAATCATGGGCCATAGGTTATTTGTTCATATACTAAAATTTTGATCCTGGCATTTCAATTGTCTCCTGGGATTTTCTTGATAATCTATCTATCTATCTATTATATATCTATCTATCAATCTCTCTCTATATATATATATTGTTTGCTGGCCTATTCTCAATGATTTATTTTCTATTTTTGTTAATATATATTTTTTGTGTGGCTCGTGTTGTTCCGTTGCTGTCAGGCTGAAATCAGAATTTTGTATATTGTGGTATGACCCCTCTAAATTAAGAAACAAGATAAAAACTTTAATGTAACATAGATGAACAATGGTAACATGAATGGGCAATGAAATTAGAAAAGAGAAAAGATAAGTAAAAATTATAGGAGATAACTATGTATAGCTCCAATGTATGATAAACTGAGAGAGAATGTGTTAAGATATCATGAAATATATAATAAATTTTATAGTAAGATATGTTGAATAAGTTGAGTTGAAAATGTGAGGGGTAGAAGTAGATTAAAAAATTCTAGATGCAAAAGATTTGAATATTAATCACATTATAGCCTTGCATAAAATTCACTTAAAGGAAAAGAAATCCATTTAGTCAACTCTAAATACTTGGAACCATTTCTGTTTGATATGATGACATGGATTTTGATACTTGTGCTAATCAATTGGTACAATGTAATTGTAGAAGTTGGGGGTAGGAAAAAAGTGTATTGCATCATAACGAGAACTACTCATACTAAATCCTAAGCTTAAAAATACCGATGTGGTATTAAACCCACTACACCAATAAACCTCTTAATCTAATTATTTAAAACACCTCTAATATCACTCAGGTTAGCTTATACGAATGAAAGCATCTCATTATTTTAAGGTAGTGTTTAATATTTAGTGAGGATCCATTAAAATGGAGCTATAATCCTTAAATGCAATGCAAGTTACTGTTTCTCTCTATTGCTAACTGTATATTTATTGAATATTAAAATATATTGTTCTATATCATCAACAAAATCATTTATATGAAAATTCATGGTATGCAGATTCCCACGTGGCCTTACGTTATTAATTTGTCTTGTTCTTTTACAGCTGGAGATAATTGACCCTGCTGAGACTGCTGAGACTGTTTCATTTGCTGATTCTCATCCCGAAATACATGACAGGATATGTCATCGTTGGAAAAGTGCAATAGAATGCCAGCTCAAGCTATCCTATGTGACCCCAGGTCAAGGTATCTGGAATACCCTCCATGCTGCATTATCCTTTGATAATTCTCAACTATCACATAAGTTGATGATGAATGATGTTATCATGGACAATGAACAGCTAAAGGTACTTAGTTGACATGTGTTTTCCTCATTCCTTGTGTAGGTAACCTAATCTCTAATCTGGATGTTTCATGGATTCCAGGACATTCAGTTAGGGGATTCAGGACTAAGGCTTCAATCTCAGAAGCTCAATTCTTTGTCAGCAAATGAACAAATAGTTTTGGAATCCACCGCTAGCTATCACGAAGATACTAACACTAGAAAGTGTGAAAAGGCTTTCCTTGAGATTTTGATTTCAGCAAAATTTGCTCTGTTGTGTGATTTTCTTTTGGGGATCTTTGATGAGAACATAGCCAAATCTTTTTTAGACTTCAGCCTGATTGATTCAAAATTGAAAAGTGGTGATTATGAGCAGTCAGCAGAGTTGTTTAACCAGGATGTTGAGCTGGTAATCCATTGGCGCATTTTCTTTTGGTTTCTCATGTGTTGTTAAATTTCCAATTTTGGCTTTTGTCGGAGTTGTCTTGCCTTTTGTAATATCTTATATACTTACAGGACTCTGATTGAGTAAGATTGATTTTAGCAAATTTTTTTGAGACATTATTTTGATTTGTTCAATATTTTGAATGTTTGCATCAACATGTTGATAGCTTATTATGCTCGTCAAGCATTTAGTGACTTCTGAAGGGTCACATTGTTCTTTCTTTATTTGTTATTATAGTTTCATTGGTGCATTCATCCCACAGCAAGAAAAGCAGCATTAGGTTGTCAGTTTGTTTGGTGCCAATGGATGGGTTGCTGGTGCATTATCATGTCTAACATTTGATGTTCTATGCTCTCATACTTATGGCCTTTTCATAATTTGTGCCAGCCTGTTACTCTCAACTGTCCAGCAATTGTTGGATTAATTGATATGATCTCATGATACCCATGTCAACTGCATGCCTTCCCATGGGGATATCTCATCTACCAGGGCTGTAATTGACTAGAATATTCTTCTTAAACTTTGCATTCCATTGTAATATGTTTTGATCCAATATGTTCATTTCAAAATCATTGCTGTACTTGTTCTAAACATCACTTAGTTAGCTTTATGGGTATCAGGTTTCCTTTTATTGTTCTGGCATTTCCTTAAACTTGCATATGCTTTATAAATGTGTTCTTACTGGTCTGAATCTACACCTCACATTTTATACTTAGTCGTTACTTCAGATATTCATGCAATACATGCGCTATAAATCATGCATTTTGCCGAAGCCTTGTGCATTTCTAAGATGAAATTAATTTATCCTTTTTAATTTTTCTAGCCATGATCTTTGGTATGTTGATGCTCTAAAATTGGTTTTATTTGATTTTGTCCGAACATCTTGTAAATTAATATAAAGCAACTCCAGCCCTTTTTTATGGAAAAAATTCTTTTAATGTTGTGTGGATCTGCTGATATACTAACCAAACGTTCC
>JBBMJZ010000019.1:20973325-20998175 GCA_037833815.1 Zingiber zerumbet
GTTTAGGGTTTGTGTACCGATGATGATGGACCGATTATTATTATTATTATTATTATTATTATTATTATTATTATTATTATTATTTTCAATTATTTAATTAATATTTGCCCTTTCCCTTGCGTTGCTATCCAAATCGCCGATCCATCCAAGTGGCCGCGATGCCCGTGAAATGGTAAGAGAACGATTTCTCTTTCTCTTTCTCGATCTCTGCCTTCTTCGATCGGTCTGAGGTACAAGTTTTGCAGTAGCCCTAACAATGGATCTACTTGCGTAGGCTGATGCACTGGCAACCCAATCAGGGCTCGACCCTGAGCAGCCAGGTACTGGCGGAGGTGTGTCAGTGCGTGGAGGGCTTCGGCGCCGCAGCCAAAGACAGGAAGTGGCGGACCACGCTCACCTTCTACCGCCCCATGGCCCGTGACAGCGCCGCGGCCCCGGTAAGCGACGTACCTCGCGACCTCCTCGGCATCGCACTCCACGATCGCCCCTCTGCCTACTTCTTCATTCTACGGCACCACCGCATCATCCTCCAGGCCGACGCCAACGTGCAGGTCCTCATGGATAAGCTCCAGTCCTACAAGGCTCGCGTCGTCCTTCACTTCGAGGTGCGTGTCCGATTTTTTCTTCTTGTTGCATCTTCTTCGGCTGGATTGTCTGGGCAATCACGGCAGCGATGACATTCGTTTTCTTTAGGAAAAAAAAAATCTATCTTTTGCTGCAATTGCCATTCGATTAGTTTTGGGGAAGGACAAAATTCGTACAAATTACATTTCTGTTTATCTTCGTGTTTGTCTTTGATGCATTATTGCCTTGTTTCTTAGGTTTATCTTAATTAGTCATATGAACTTTGAAATTTGGATTGAAATGAAAAGAAGTTTGGTAGAGACAGACAGGTATGTAAGTAAAGAAGAATTTTGATCAAGACACAAAGGGTATTCTTTTAGAAAGGCAATTGAATTAAGAAATGTTTTTTAGTGTTTCTGTGTGTTATGTCTTTATAATTGGCTAAAGTATACGCTGTAGGAGATTTGTAGGAGGCTCCAATTGTTGAACCTTTAACAGGTCCAGAAAAGCCCTTGTTCACCATCAACCAATTTTATAGCTGATTTTCATTGCATATCATCTCAGAACAGTCCATTCTCAAGTGTAATCATGTTTTAGTTTTTGGAAGGCATGAATGATCCTTAATCTCAGAGGGAGAACTGAAAAAAGAAGAAGAAGACAATCAGCTCTGCTAGACAAAATTAGCAACAGAAAATAGGAACTCAACAAGCGTTTGATGGCTATGCCTAAGTAGGAACTCTAAATTTGATCAAGTGAAACTAGAAAAAAAAATTAAGAAAATTGAATGAAGGAAAGTTGTACAACTCTATCAATTTGCATAAAATATGCTGGATTAAGTTCCGCTTAGACTTCACTTTTTGATTTTATTTGGTCTTTTCTTGCATGTATGATTATCTATTTCATTAGGTAATTTCTTACTTTCAATCAAATTAAGGGTTTCCTTTTGTTGATTCTTCCTCCTTTTTGACACAGGGATCTCAATATCAACTAGGAGATTTCCAGCTAAGAGTGGGAAAATGTGGTCCATCAATGTCCGAATCGTTGAGGGGAATCATGATGGAGGTAAATACTGAGGATTAATTTTATAATATCTTATTTCAGTTCAGTTTAACTTATCTTTTTTTATGAGTTGACCATCAGGCCTGCTCATCTCAACTGTTATCAGAATCGTAATTGTCACTATGTTTTAGAAATTGGAGACAATTGAGCTTCTTTTCCTCTCTCATTAGTTTTCTAGTCTATCAAGTGTAATAGTAAGGTTTTATTTTTTCCATTAAAAAAGAAGATTTTTTTTTTTTGCTTGGATATTAATATATTATGAGTGCGTAATTGCAGTTTTTAAGTGTGTCAGAACTGTGGATTTAGTGCCATTTTCTTATTGATTTGTTGTAGATCAATTTTAAGATTATTACAGTGCTAATGCAATAGTATATCTATGAAACTTTAAGCTTGTTTTATTCAATCTTCCACGTACTGCCTTGCAAAACCATTCTAAGGGATACCCTCACAGGATAACTTCCACAATGTAGTTTTTCAGATGTCTCCATTGTGGGTATTCTCGCAGCCAAGAATTATTGTCTCTGGGTCATTTAATCAGCAGATCATGCCTCCATGTTCAATCAGTCAGTGTTGGTCTCTAGGAAATGTCACGTGTATCTTTGCGCATGTTAGGTAACTGTGGAAACTGTAAATTGATCGATAACTTTGGCATGCGTGAATTTTTACAATCATTGCGCCCATTTTGTTTAGCTTATCAAACCATACCAATTCAACACTAGCTCTTTTATGCTAGGAATTAGGAATATGTTCTGTTAGATGGAGGTATCCTTGTTATGGTGTTAGATCAATTCTTCATTCTAATGTTACCTTTTGGGTGGGCCAATTGATCTTTTTTGCGGATTTGGTTTGCAGGTTGAGTATCTTCCTTTATCTTCAATCGAGAAGTCCAGGCCAATTATGGAAGCGTTCTTCGACATATGGCACGAAACAATCACCAAAGCTTCATTGCCTGGTCATTTCGTGATCAGCGATTCAAACTTCTCTGACTACGGTTTACAGGACTACTACTCTCCTCAGCACACTTCCCTTCAGTACGCGACTTGCATTGCGCAACTCATGTCCGCCGGAAGAAGCTGAAGTTGAATATTCACCCTCGGTGCCACGTGGACCCTTCAGGGAGATGAAATTATGCATTTTGCCTATTCTTTGATAATTTTGGTGGCAGTAGGATTGATAAATTATTGTAGTAATGTTAGTGTTATCAAATCTGGTTGCTGAATGAATCCTTGTTTAACTATTCTTCTTCTTTTATTAAAATATCCTCATCTGTATGGTGTACTTTAAATCCTAAACTCGTATTTGTTTAACATACAACATCATCTGAACAATGTCGAACTGAATTCCATAGAACATAATGTTTCAATGGTGGTTCTTTCCCAATTTGCTAAACCTGAATTGCTTTAGTGAAGGACTTGATTGTTAACAATATACATGTTTGGAGAGGTATGACCATTGAGCTTATGGGCTACCGAACATCCAAATCTGGTCTGGTTTGGTGCGGTAGTTGAGTCCTCGCGAACCGATGTTTCTCCTCGGTTCCGAATGCCCATTTTCCGAAATGATCAATTATATGATTAGTAAGTAAATAGACTGTCATCAACTTAGTAAATAGTCACCTTTGTTTAACATGTAAATACGATCATCAACTCAGAAAACAACTGAAAAAAACAAAAAGGAATATTAAAATTTGTAATGGTACATAACTTTAAAATATAGATCAGAAACTTGTGGGGTTTTTTTGAAAGAACGAAAATAATTAGGGGTATTTGGAGAAAAAAGTTATCTCTCGAGGAGCATTAAGAGAATGCCCCCATAAAATTTAGTTAAATGTTGTATATTTCCATAAATACCCTCTTGTCATCCACCAACTAACTGCCTCCTTTGTCCCTGGTAATTCCGTGCAATGGTGGTACCGTTTCGTCATTTCAGTGTAGCGATATAATGGAAAAGAACAGCATCGCTGCTCACCGCTCCTCTTGTCGTCGTCGAGATCTTCGAAGACTTCCTTTCTTCTCCCGATCCCTCCCATTTGAATCCACGATTCTCCATAGATTCCGAGCCATCTGAAGTCTTCCGTTGGAGATTCGAAAGAAGACGTCAGTTTCTCTGCATTCGGACTAGGGCTGGAGCTGGAGCGTCGCGGTGCGTTGGCGATATGACTTTTTTTTCGTCTTATTTTAATGGTTTGTGGTTCTGGATCCGGGCGTGCTGCAAAGCGATTTCGTCCCGATATCTTGATTTGTTTGCTATTTCTTCTCGGCAAAAGTTCGATTTTTGGATTTAAGAGCTCTCAGATCGAGCAAGGTATGGTTAGGAGAGAAATGATTTCTCGTTTTTTATTTTCTTGAGGTGGAATGTCATGTGGATGTTTGGTTTTCTCATTGAAGAGTTTGAAATTTTATTTTTGTACAAGAATTAACCTTCGTTCGCGTGAATTGAGCTTGAAGAAGTTTTCAATTGTTCAGATTCGTAGAGGACAGGAAGAATTCGTAGATACAACATTGTTCGATTGGATCCGTGAGTTTTCTTTCATACTCTGCCTTCTTTCAATTTGAAGGTGGAGGTTATGGCTTCGGCTGTTGTGAACGCGACCACGGCAGTACTTGAATGGGCTTCTATGGCTTTCGATGCTCCGTTTGCTGACGCTGTCGTATTTGGGGTTCATGTAGATGGTATTTTATGTTCTTAGTTCATTGTTAAATTGAAACTTGCTATGGTAGTTTAGTTGTGCCACGATTTTCTAAACTGAAAAAAATTATCTTGTGCTGGCTTTTTCTTGATGGAAGGACACCTTGTTGTTGAAGTGCTACTTATTGCTGTCATACTATTCCAACTCACTAGAAAAAGTTATAAACCTCCGAAGAAGCCACTTAGTGAAAAGGTTTGTCTACTAATTGGATTTAGTTTTTTTAAGCCTATGCTGGTGTTTTTTTTTTACTTCCCTTGCAGTTCAGCAACTGTCCTAACTGTCTCATGAAAATAAAATTAGTATATTTCTTCTAAAATACTGGCGGATATTATTTTTATTTCTGTAGGAAATTGATGACCTTTGTGAAGAATGGGTTCCTGAACCCCTTCATCCGCCTATCACAGAGGAGATGAAAGTTGAGCCTCCGACTTTAGAAAGGTAGGGAGAATCTTATAGCTGTTTGGTGTTTATGAAGTTGAGTAAAACTTGTATAGCAAATTGAGCTTTACTAATTAGCAAGTATGTGAGGTTGTAACCTGTATTAATTCTTGTGAAAGTTGACTCATTTATTTATCCCTGAGCTTAAATAATCAAGAATGAAACTGACCTATTCAATTATATTCTATATATCTTCTCTCATGTGTGAGTGAGAAGGTTGAACTATATAACAAACTCACCCAAGTTGAACAAGTGAACTGCCTCCATTTAATTGGGGATGCATTACTGACAGAACTCAACCACAAAAGATAACATGAAAATTAGCAAACCACCTTCTCTATGTACATTTTTCTAAAGTCTTTCAACAATACTAAAAAGGCGCATAGGCCATGGATCTGTTACTCAGTAGGTTGTGGAGAAAAGATTCATAGAACTTCTTAGATTCTTATGTTTATTGCCTGATTTGGTTATGTTGTTTCTGTTATCTTCATAACTTTAAACTGACACAAAACTCATATTGGTCACTGATGATGCTAACATAGTTGTCATATGTACCATAAGATAATTAAAGTAGCTAGCATTAATAGCAGACCATTAATTTGAATATCTATATTCTTATGAAGTTAATAGAGGCTATAGGAGGAATTTAAATGTTTTTTAATACAATAAATATGCCTTTTGTCGTGGCTATTTTAATTTTGAGGTATCAACCTACACTAATCCATTCAAAATTATTCAAAAAACATTCAATTGTTTGACCATTTTTGAAGTTGTTATCCTTGATGAAATAAAGAAATGTGAAACCTCATAATATATACACACATCTTTTACTCCTAACAAAGAAATATTTGCTGCAGTGCTGCAGGGCCGCATACTGTAATTGATGGAAAGGAAGTTGTGAACTTTGCTTCGTCTAATTATCTAGGATTAATAGGCAATGAAACAATAATTGTGAGGAATCCGATCTTTATTTTTCCTCCCTATCATTTCTTGTTATTATTTCTCAGAAATATTTCATAACAAATAGCAAGTTTTTTCAGGATTCATGTGTTGCTTCCTTAGAGAAATATGGTGTCGGTTCTTGTGGTCCCCGTGGCTTCTATGGAACAATAGGTCAATTTTCTCTTCTACTTGGAGTTCTATACTGTTGATTATTTTGTCCTCATTTTTTTTGCCTTGGTAACTCTACTTATCCTTCAAAACTATAGTGGAACATTTTTTGGAGCTATACCAAAACAATTCTGAAATAACAAGTTGGGCTATTGCAGATGTCCACCTTGATTGTGAGAAGAGAATTGCGAAGTTCATGGGTACTCCAGATTCAATCCTATACTCTTATGGCATCTCAACCATTTTCAGTGTTATTCCAGCATTTTGTAAAAAAGGAGATATCATCGTTGTGTAAGTTAACTTGACACATATTCCTTGTACATTTCCATTAATTATATTGCTTGTATTCTAAATATGCAACTCTGTTATTTGAAAAATAATGCTACTATTTGTTCTTAGCAAATGGGGAAAGTATGTGCTGCTTGTAATTGTTATCTTCTTAATAGATTGGAAGTAAATAATGATCACATTTCTGTAGATATCTCATGCAACTTTAACTTATGCACCATTGTGATTACATGAAATCTGAGTGACTGAAAATCTCTATCATGGATGTTTATAAAATAGGTCAATCAATCATTGTTATTTCAGTCAGTTGATGATATCTTGATTCATAATGATCAAGGAGCCATCTGGTTTCTGTTAAAGGCTGCATTCTAACCGTCACTAGATTTCTTTGCTGAGGGACTTGTGCTTAGGTTGTAATAAACAAAGTAAAGAACATAATAACTCTCCTAAGTTGTGAACTCAACAAATTTTTCATCAATAAAAAATGGATCAAGATATTATGATTTTCTTAGGCTTAGAATCTTCTCGTTATTCTAGTCGATTGCTTTTTTATGTTTGTATTACATAAATAGGTGTACCAGATTCATTCATGTAGTCCATTGCCATAATAGACTTCTTATGCTTTGCTTGATCTTTCAGAGATGAGGGTGTTCACTGGGGAGTGCAAAATGGTCTTTATCTCTCCAGAAGTAATGTTGTTTACTTCAAGCACAATGATATGGCATCATTGGAGAGCACTTTGGAGAAATTGGCTCATGGTAATAAGCAAGCAGAAAAGGTCAGACGCTACATTGTTGTTGAAGCATTGTACCAGGTATGCATGAGAAATTTTAGTCAACACCTCCAATAAACAGCTGACTCAAATCCCTGTAACTATCATCCCAATTTGGAGCTACTTTTGTTATAGTAGATTATTCTTTTGGTCTTGTAATCAAAATCACCTGTGAACTCTACTAATAGCACTCACTATGCAACTGTGAATTTCATTTATTTAAAGTACTGATTACAACTGAAAACACGAAGTTTCCTGTATTTGATAGTTTATATTTTTATGCCTAACAACTGTTGTGGTTATGGGTAAAATCAGAATTCAGGTCAAATTGCCCCATTGAATGATATTGTGCGATTAAAGGAGAAATACCGCTTTCGGATAATATTGGAAGAAAGTCATTCTTTTGGTGTACTTGGAAACACCGGGAGAGGTCTTGCTGAGCTTTATGGAGTTCCAGTATGTATACCACATCTTTTGTCTCCACAGTCTGCATGTTTGTTCAAGGTGGTTTCTAATTGGTTGATTTTGCAGATTGAGAAGATTGATATAATAACCGCTGGTATGGGAAATGCATTGGCAACCGATGGGGGCTTTTGCACTGGAAATGCCAGAGTAGTTGATCACCAAGTAGGAAAATTTTGTGCTTGTTAATGTGAATTGCTCAATCATGTCGGCTTACCTCTATATTACTCTCTGGAATTTTGTTTCTTCAGCGTTTGAGTAGCTCGGGGTATGTATTTTCCGCGTCTTTACCACCGTATCTTGCAAGCGCTGCTGTTGCTGCAGTGAATTACTTGGAGGATAATCCATCTGTCCTCATGGCATTGAGAAGGAACATTCATCTACTATGGGAAGGTGAGTTCTTACTTCTGCAAGAAACCCTTTTCTGCTAACTGATATGGTACATCCAAAGCCCTTGTTCACTCTTCCTCTTCACCCCCTTTAATCACTTTTATGGTACTAAATGATTTGGTACTTAAATGAAAAATTGACTCTTTGTGAGTGCAGGCTTGTCTGATGTACCAGGATTGATGATAGCAAGTGATCCATTGTCGCCAATTGTCTTCCTAAAACTGAAAAATTCTACAGGATCGTCGAAAAATGATTTGGAACTCCTCAACAAAATTGCCGAAAGGGTTAGTTGTTGATTGATCGTAACTAGATACAGAATTTTGCCTGAGTGAATTAACATGCTTGGCTTGGGCCAGGTACTGAAGGAAGATTCTGTTTTCATTGTGAGCACAAAAAGGTCAGTTCTTGATAAGTGCCGCCTTCCGGTAGGCATTCGCGTGTTCGTTTCAGCAGGCCACACTGAATCTGACATCAAGAAAGTGTCCGAGTCATTGAGAAGAGTTGCAACCGAAAATTTGTGAAAAATGGTTCGAGACTTTGATCTATAAATCTCTTCTTTTTCCTACTACTGTGTTTCAATGGAGAAGATGTTACATTCCAAATTTTATACACATTAAATTAGGACATGTAGATAAAAGAGTTTAACGAACTGTTGATTTGGATGTCTTATGAACTAATTGTCATGTAATTGCACAGATGTAATGGTATTTTTGTTGAATATGGACCAAAAGAGTACTAGATCAAACTTGTGCATATCTTCGGACCAAATCAAGTTCCCTTGGACTTGAAAACTTGTGAACTGTGACACTTCGCTCGATAAACTTTCGACCGAGAGATATGCCCAGCAGAGTTCTGAATCTCATTCTGGTAACCATGTAACTCAAGTAGTCAACTGGATTAGATTTAAATGATTGAGAAGGATAATTTCTTTGGAAAGGCTTGTTAATGCCATTTGTATTACTTTAAGAATGATTTATCATTGATGTGGTTTAAGAAACCAGATATAGTCAAAGAAGTTGATGCCTCCCAAAACACACTGGCAACGATACAAAAATAGTTTACCAAATTGGACTGACCCGGTCTGTTGGATAGGTTTTATGTGAACCAGAAGCAGACTGATTCAACCCTGGTCGGTTTTAAAAAATTCTAGACCTACTTGGTCGATTTAGAATAAAGATGAAAGCAAGTTATCATCACTCTTTCTGCTAAATCTTGCTTCTCCTAATAGATTCCATGATCATAAACATGGTTCGATACAATGAACATAAAGTTGTGATCAGAACTACTAGCTTACCCAAAACACTGAGAAAGTATCTACCGTCGTTGAATTATTGTTCGCAACAAAACTACAAGACTTATAGAATCACTCGTAAATCGGAGGGTTCAGTTCATTACTATCTAGTAGAACTCGCAAAGATGAAAAATAGATTCATCGAGGGAGCAGAGGACAGCATTGTTAACATTTGGTAACATTATCAAAGATATATAGTGAGTGAGGCCATATACTTAACCTGTGTTCTGTAGCCATCACAGGTTTGTGTTGTGTACAGCATGTCGAAAGTTCTAAACTTTGAACAAATGTAAGCATTGGATAAAAAAATTTATGATCACAAACTTCACATGCTACTCTGGTCTCGTACATAGTTAAAAGATTTCAACGGGTGACCCATGATTCCAAAACATTTAACATTGGCAACTCGGATCACATCTCTGTGGACTGCCTCTATGGATTTCACAGATCAAGTCTTCCTAATGGGTGAAAATTTCTGAGTTGGAGATTAGGAGTAGGGAATGTTTGAAGTGTTCAAGGATACAAATCATGGATTTCCAACCTAGAATGGACGTCCAGACTACCCTTGGAAAGAATCCCACCAGTGATATGCGTCAACCAGTTCAAGATCAAATTTGCTGGAAAACAATAAAAACTACTTCAAGTGATCGATCTTTTGAGATTCAAGTAATTCATGCAATTCCTAGAAAGTGTTAAGGCCCACTTTCTGCAACCTAGTTGTTCCAGAAGAATATTGTTCGAGTGGTACCAACAGGTAAGAGTCAGGTGACTCTTCAACCGTATAAAGCAATCTTGTTAGATAACTTGCCTGAAAATAAACTATGCAGATGCTTCTAATCAATATTCAATCTGTTTTTTTGTTAGCATTTGCCAAACTTTCTGTGTTGTCAACTGATGATATCTTCAAAGCTTCCAAGTGGCAGATGCCTTTCCCTTGAAATTTACATTCATTAAGATATTAGACAGTGAACTCTTGGATTCCATATTCTTGTGTCAACTTCATACATGTAAAAGATGCCTGCTGCAACACTTTGTTTTGAGTTCAAGCAAGGTGGTCCATCCATCACCAATATTTAATAAGTAGGAAAAAAAATAATTGCCTCATGATATCATGCACATTTTTATTTTTTTGTAGAGAAATCACAATTGCTTCTGATATCAGAAGCTTCAGTTCTTGGCAAGAAATGACTTTTGAGGAGGTGTGGAGAGTGACAGGGCACCTGTGCAATATCTAATTCATGAATTATAATCCAAGGGAGTGCCAATGTGAAGAAGCAGTGAGATGGACTCCATCCAACCCTGAAGCAACTCTCTCCTTTTCCCTCAGGCTCAGTCGATCTGCATTGAACTCTCTACCGATGAGGCATTGATACCGACCGCCTCAGCTCTTTGGATGGGGTGGCTTCGGTCCATCTTCTCCCCTCTGAAGAAGTTATGGCTTCGCCTGCATTCTCCTCAGAAAAAAAGTATGTGATTGTCTTTCACTGAGATTTCAACTTAATTCAAATTAGATGTTATTTAAGAATGCAATCACAGGCTGATATCTGAAAAACTCACATGGATGTTCCTGTGACAGAGAGGGGAATATACATTCTGTATGAGGATGTGAAGTTATGCCCATATGAAGATGTGCACGTTCTTTGGTCAATCCTGGTGGAGTCGAACCCACCGCCATTGCGGCTGAGGCAAGGTGAGCTCTCATCCTGATAGAGAACAGAAGGGTACAAGAACAGAAGGTTTTTGATCCTACACTGTAAATTTTATGGCCTCCCCTTGTTGTAGTCATAATAAAATCTCTGTTGAGGGTGATGAGCCTTGTAGAATTGTTATGTTTATAATCCTGGTTGCTTCTTTTGTATCTTCTTGCTTTATGGGGTGTAAAAAGGGAGACAAAAAGAACAGAATAAGATGTTAAGAATAATATTGAAATAAGAGATGAACAAGAAGTGGTTGTGAATTAGTAGGGATTTCATTTTCATTCATTGATCTCATAAATCTAAAGTTGACTTTTGTGTACATTCATATATAATTTATTAAAAGTGTGTTATAAATACACACTTATTATATTTTTCACATACTATGTATATAATTTATTTATATTTTAAAAGTTGAAATATTAATATATTTAGTAAATCATTATTATTATAATTATTGAATAACATTTAAGAGTATTCATACCCGTTTTCCTATCCAAAATATATAATTTAGAATAAAAAAATTATTTTATTAAATTTAAATATATACTTTTAAATACATCATATATCAGCTTTCTTATTTCTTCTCTTTCCTTTATAATGTTTAGGGAATAAAATCTATTCACTAAATTTAGTAAAGTACTGTTTATAAATACATAATTTAAGGAATAGATAGGGTAGTTGATGTAAAGATTTTTTTTATTACTCTATCTAGATTTAAAATAAAATTTTTGAATAAGATATTTGATATGAATGTTCTAACACTTAAAAAAATATATCATATTGTTTATATCTTTAGTAATTAATGTTGATGGTAGGTGCTGAATTCTAAAAGGACATGGACAGGAGGCAGTTCCTCTCCATTTTTATTAAATCCGGCATTGTCTTTAATCAAGCATGATCCAAATACTCACAAACAAGTCAATTGCAATTTGCAACTAATGATTCAGATAAAGATTCATGAATGAAACCAAACAAAAGCTACTGATACAGACAAAAAGCAGGAACCCACTCTCATAGCAATAATTTGTTTGGACTGTTTTGTTGGCATCATGTCCATCACGAATCGATCAATCGGACACTACCACGAAACGTAGATATTTCAGTCCGAATCACCAGGCACATCAACCCCAATCACGACTTAAATTTTACCTTCCGTCGTCATGTTAATGGAAAATAATTTATCTAATTATCTCTTATATATTTCGTAATATAAAAAAATAAAAAATTAAGTATAATTTTTTTTAAATTTAGCTTATTAAATTAAAATCTAATATATTTTTTATCAAATTGAACATAACTCTTTTTAAATGATAATCAATTAGATAAAAAATATATTAAATTATCTTTAAATTTTTTTTACCTAAAAAACATGAGGAACAGGTAGATAATGATCTCTAAATGAGCGAATTCAAGCAAACAAAATTTACAAAATTTTACATGTGGAGAATGAAAATAAATTTTTTTTGACATAAAAATTACATGCAAGGATTAAGTTATAACGAGAGATTTTAAGATAATTTACCATTGAAATAAATTTAAAAAAAAATATGAAATAAGCTTCGTATTCATTCTATTTTTTACCATCGCATTATCTCCAGGACTATTTTTTTTTTCTTATTTCATATGGAAAATTATTTATTGATAACCAGTCATGGTGAAATTAAAATTATCATGAGCAGGATCAGCCTCAATTGAACTTAACTTGTATTCATCTGAGTAAATGTCTGTTTTGTAATCCAACTATAATTAACATTTTTGACAGACTACTCTTAATCTGTTGTGATCCAACAAATAACAGGAAGAATAAAGACTATTGTACAGTCCAGTGACAAAGGAAAAAAAAAAAAAGAGAAAAACATAAGATTTTATTCCACAACCAATGCTGGTCGCATCATTACCATCTTGCAACACTAGGGGAGAAGAACAAGAGGACAGTGGATTCCGCCATTGCTCATGTACCTCTGCTTTATGAACTTCTCGTCTCATCACCCAGGTTGGGTGTTTTGAGATCTGGAAAAGAGTGGGCTTATACTATAGATGATTGACTCTTGGACTTCAGCCTCTTGTTCTTCCTTCGCGGTTGGAACTTGAAACAAATATCAACTTAACATCTTTGTATATGACATGGCAAGACAGATGCTTCTCAATCACCCATTGAAAATATGGTTAGATGTTCTGGTTATGCTTCATCTAGAAATCATATCAAAGATCCATTCAACTTTTCTCCATCCGCACCTTTTGATGAACTGGAATCCTTATAATCTACTAGTTTTGATGAATAATCAACCTCATCTGAGTTACTATGTATGCACACAACAACCACAAGCTACCCAAAAATTCATCATGTATTATCTCTCTCTTGTCAGTCTCTACCACCTGTTTCAAGCATGGAGAAAGATTAAGCTGAGTCATAGGAGTTAAGAAGGCATGAGACTAGATTGTTTTCAAGTAACACAGAATCATGGTTGAAAAATAAAGTGTCGATTCGGAACTGCTTAAAAGAGTAACCTAACTACGAACTGAACTCATGTATGTAGGCTTAAACAATCTGGTGTGACTAAATTGGTTTCAGATAAAGCCATATGAGTATATCAGAGCTGACTAGTATATCTCCATAGACGTATATTCCGTGTAAATGGAGCATAATGTCCTATGAGCAAATCAACCCAAGGAATTAAGCAGACAAACAAGATAGAAAAATAATGCAACAAAAGAATCACATGACCAATCCATTGTTTGTCAAATCCGATCTAGAATGTTGCTCTCAGCAGAATATTACTTTTTTGATCAACCTATGAGATTATTGGATCACTATCATGTAAAAGAGATTTGAAATCAAAATTCACAGATCGATAATAAACACAAAAAAAGTGTCACTGTATGAGTCGCATAGCTTCCATGTGAACTCTGTTGATAATTTTGGCAACTAAGGTAGCAGATCATAAAAGTTCCAAGCATAAAAAAGTAAGGATTAAAGATGACACTTACCTAAAAAGTTAGCAAATATTAATGTGCATTTTGGGTTGGACCTCAACGGCTACAAAATACATCCGATGGGTCGGAAGTTGAGAGCTCATCCAAATATGCATCAAAGCCAAAGATTATGATACAGACAAAAATATATGTTGAGACCTTCAATAAATCTCAACCCTCAGCATATTCAGCAGATAAAACTGATATAAGATTGAAATTCCTTCTATATAAAACTTTCAGGTCCTTTCATATATGTCCTTCCTAAGAACATAGACCTTTCATATTTGTCATAGATATTGGATCTTGATCTATCGGAAACCTGATTTGCACAAGGAGATTCAACAGATTTAATAACAACCATTGTTCTCCGCTAAACTTGGAGAAGCTTTTTTTGGTTTATTGAAGCCTATACTCAAGCGCAGGAGTTGATGCAGATACAGACAACTATGCTACAATTTCTAGATTCCAGAAAACCTTCTCCAGATTTTAAGTAACAAAAACTCCTGACTCTTGAAAATCGGAGGCAAGAATATCGAAGAAATTTTCATCAAAACATCACATTATGGCAGGTTATTCAAGGTACCAGATTCACTCTCTTTCCTGACTAGCAGCCATGGTTATCTCACGAATCAAGCCAGGTTTTTGCTCAGTTGAAATCTCTGCTTCAAATGTAGCTTGGCTTGAGGCGCATTCACACAATTTACAGAAGCCTGACAAGAGGCATGGAGGTTGTGCTCAGCAGTAGCAGACCCAGAACATTTAACTATGCTTGCCTGTTGCTTGACGTCATTTTCAACCATTGCATCTGTATAAACCATCAGAAGTGTTATTAAAGGAACAAAAAGAAGAAGAAAAACTGAGTTTTGCTATTCAATTTTTGTCATTAAATCCACCCACCTCCAGGAATAGGTGTAGGTTTTTCAGGGGAAAGCATCTTCAGCAGTGGCTTCTCAAGTAAATCAGTACCAGGAAAAACCAATATATTTGCAGACCTAACTTCTTGTTCTCGGGAACCATCAAGAGGCTTGAAGCCAAATACATTAGTCCATGCATCTTTTAGTTCAGGAATAGTGGGTATAACCAGCTTTTCAACATCGATTGAACAGAGAACCTAACAATAAGATCAAATTCAGATCAAAGAAATGAAAACCAGAAGCACAAAGTTACTAAGAAGAAAGAAAATTAAATGAACATAGTAACACCATTGGTAGTGTTCAGTAGGTATCCAAACTGTTACAAACACCTAGGTAACAAAGTTTCAAAAGGGAAAAATGTAAAATGCAAAGTTCATAGATGTTTAAGTTTCTGCAAACATAAGGCATAGCAGAAGCTTGAAAAATCTTGACAACCTAAGTCAAGATGTCACTTGATTTTTAAATAGAAAACAAGTCCCATTGTGTCTACTTTTTCAACAGATTTTAGGACAAAGGATGAAAGATGGAATGAAACTTGTGCTGCATTAATGTTAGAAATTCAAGCAGATAGATTGCCAAAATTTTGAACTCTCAATGCAGATAATAAAAGTTTTATGAACATATTAGTCTGAATCTTTCAAACTCTATGGTGGAATATAATTAAAAAGTAAACTGACGTACTGATTCAATTCCACCAAGAAGTCGGCGACACATGCCTTGTCGTCTATACATGTTTCTTGTCCCAATAAAAGGCATTTCTGCAAGCCTGGTTCCATGTATCCTATCAGACAAGATGAAAGCAAAAGATGATCAGAACCAAATGTAATAGGGTAGAGGATTTTAGCACTCCTTTAACCTCAAAAAGAACTTAATAAGGTACAAGGAGATCACAAGCTGAAAATACGCTTGCATTAAGTGATAAATTATGGCTTAGATCAAAATTTCCAGGAACCCACCTTACATATGTTAAGTAGGATTTAGCAATGACATCAAACATTATCTCTAGCTACAGAGAAGGTACTAGAAAATTTCACTGAACCGAACTCCAAACCAACTTGGTAGAAATTTTCCTATTAAAGCAAACTCTAGTCTTAAGTGAAAAAACCCTGGATCAGATATAAACAAAAACGCCAAAGAACAAATCCTTTCCGCATCTGTGCATGCAAAAACTGAGGTTCCTAGTTTGAACCCCAGCCCTGCTATCTATGCACATCACCTTGGACCAATATGTGCCTCTACCTACTTGTCCACATAAACCTGCACAAGATCCAACAGAAAACCTCTTAAAGATTTAAGCACACCCATAAGTGTACACAGCCAACGTCCTAGCTATCACTAACAGTTAACATTCAAAGTTCTCACAAGCAATTTCAGAAATGTAATAGGATTGATAACACAAACAATCTATCAATCAAGGTACATTTTAGACAATAGATTCTCCACATAAGATGATCCCCAAGTTAACTAGTCATCAAGATTGCATGCATTTAACAGACATCAAAGACAAGTACCTGACAGAGGCTACCGAGATAATTTCGTCACCACGCTCCAAAATTATTGTGCAGAAACTACTATAGTTCAGACGACAGAAATTCGATCTGCAAAAGCAAAAAAAAATAGAATATAGAAGAAACGAGATTGTTAGCAGATAGCTATTGCAGAACATAAGCATCAACAATATATTACTTATTGTTAGAAAAGCATGGAAGAGAAATATTAGCAAGCAGGTACTCATGGGATAATAAAAAACATTAGGTATTTCCAACTACTAAAAGGGTGGGCACTGAAGCATTGTAAGAATGAAGAGGCAGCAGGTAGGAGCAGTGCTGAGGTTTCTAAAATTAACTATCCAATTTCCATTAGATAAACAAAAAATCTATCAGCTGATTAGTAATCAAGACAAAGACAGGGCAATATCTAGGGCTGTAATGAAGCAAATCTTCATGAACCAACAAGGTGAAAGCTCATTAAACTATATTAAACAAAGAAAAGGTGTAAGAAACGCTCATTAAACTCAACAGGAAGTGAGTTTGGCTTGTTAATGATTGTGAACAAATGTTGTTTAGAATGCCTATTTTTCAATTCACAATTTTCCCATGAGAAATAAGGTGTCATATAAGATGTATCATGCATTGAATTACTAAGAAAAGTGGTAAGAAATGCTTACCCACAGTTATAGACAGCATTATGAATCAGATTAAAACCACTTCTCTGGTCAACAATTGGCAGAAAGCACTCATCCAGAATGGCTAGAGCAATAGCAATCTTCAAGTTGCATTCTGCCATTTGATGCAACTCCAAGTTATATATAGAAGGATTCTCATCAAATCGCCTAATAATGCTCCATGAAAATCCTGCTCCCAAGTCATTCTTGGTCCCCCAAATCTTCTGCAATCCTTCAAAAACCTGCAGTTAAAAAAGACAGTGCCAGATAATTTATTAGAGCAGCTAAAGCTTGGTAGATAAGAATGAGAGATTAACTTTTGTAACCTCAAAATTTGATTTTTTTTTTTTATAATCTCGGTTGGTCATACATACCAACAAAAGTATATGTGAAATATAATCCCGTTAAACAGATGTTGCAAATCAATCACCACTCATAGATTGCATTTAGTAAAAATCATAAACAGAAAATTTCTATAATGCATTTCAGCTTGCAAAAGCAAGAATTGGAACTAAACCATTGTTTCTTATAGAAGAAGAAAACACTAAGGAAAAGAAAGTGGGTAGGGAAAAACTCCTAGGAAAAAGGAAAAGGATTGCAAAATATTTTGTCTGATTGCTTACTTGGAGGGAAGGAAAGAGAAATGAAACTTAAAATTTTATTTGTTAAAATCATTAAAAAAACGTTGGCAAAAAATTAGATTTGGAAAAAAAAAAAGAATTTTTAAAGGTTAGATTTAAGCTTCATTACATGTGAAGATAAATTTTCCGTCCAAATCAAGTGAAAGCAATATAGAGGAATACTAAGAAATTATTTTCCTAATCTTTTCCTTGTTTTTTCCTGTCAAAGGAAACAAAGGAAAAGTGTCATTGGGAAATCTTTTATGTCACCCTATATCCTACCTAGTTTTTTGTCCCTTGTAGAATACACACCTTAAATATTTTCACATGAGCAGCTTAATTGTCGAGCTAGGTATAATTATCAACATCCTTGTAAATTGTTGAGACATTGTAAAAAATATATACGACAACAGATGAATGATTTATGCAGACATAAATCTGAAAGGTCAGGCCTATTTTCTCTGAGCCCTCTAGAAATGTTTTGCAAAGCACCAATACCTAGATTGTAACTGAGCAATACAAGATGAAGAAATTGTCATATTTTATCCTATATGGAAATGTAATGATATGGTAGGTTGATCTAAAATATCCTTCATCCAATAGAAAATGCACAATACTGATATGCTTGTAAAAGAAAACTATGTTTGACAACAAAAAGGGTATTCTCCAATGGATGAATAATCAGGTCTGTTACAACAAATATTTCATAAGATCACATTATTGTTCATAAGTAGGCAAATATTGTGTTACTGTAAATTTTGAATACATGTCATTCTTCAAGATTTGAGCTATTACAACAACTACCTTAAAAATCAAAACAAGATAAATTATCAAAACTCAATATAAAATCCATTGTATACCTTCTTGCAACTTTGGGTACAAAAAGAACTGCTCGGGTTTGATGAAATGGAAGAAACTGATTCAGGTTGAACAACACAATACTGGTGATCTGCAAAATTCAAGTGACCAATCACCAAGTTTCACTCTTTGAACGTTACTAAAGTAAAAAAAATGAGAAATATTAGAGTTTGCTGATTCCGTACATTTTGCCTCACACTGGTTGCATGACAGTAATGAAGAATCAATTCCATTGCTTTTTTGAGTAGCATCTGCACAAATTTCACCACAGAACCTGCAGCGACAGTGTTTACAGTGCCACACTCCATGAGGAAGTACCTATGAATAAGACAATAGGAAATTGAGTCAAATAGGTATGTGAAAACCATATGACTACTACTTACCAGTTCAAAGAAGAGTAAGGTTTAATTTCGCTTGTCGTACCTCCATACCCAAACAACTGAGATGGGATGTTGAAAGGCAATCAATGCAACAAATCAATTCACCACCACCATCACCACACATAGCACAAGTATCATCATGGGGGTGATCGCCACATACGTCCACACTGCAAAATCCTTGATGTCCCAACTCTTCATGTTTTTTCCATGCTTCCAATTGACATTGTAAGAGGGAAATTCCTCTGTCCACCAAATATATATTTTGTGATGGCTTGAGAAGTTTGCTCCCAGCATGAAGCTCAAACTTTGATGCAGAAACAATTTTAGTACAGCAGATGCACTTAATGCCATCTCTTGTTATCCAGCCTTTCAATTTTGTTTCATTTCTCTGGTTCATGTATTTCACTTTTCCATTTACAGACAGGATTCCAAGATCTATCATCCATGAGAAAACTGTCCTCTTCCATTTATATGGAACAAAATCATTGGCTTCAATTTCTGCATCCTGATAGCATCTACGAGCTAATAGAGCACATACTCTACGCTTGTTTTTTTCTATTTGGAAGTGATTATGAGCTACAAAACTAACTATTGTTTTTGAGTCTAAATCCAAGGAGCTGTTTAAGTTCTTTCTTCCCACAAGTTCATCAGGCATCTCTGTGGTTTCCTTAATTCTAGGTTGCCTCCTGGTGTCAAACATTATCTCTGATTTCTTCTTTTCAAAACTTTGGACTTCTTCAGGTGCTTCCTTCCTTTTTCTCTTGTTAACAACATTTCTTTTCAGTACATTTAGGGAGTCCATTGGTATATTATAAGCACTACCAAGAGATGCTTTAGACTGCCTTTCAAAAGGACCCTTGGTCTTCCCATCGCATTCTCTATTCAGTCCTTCCTGATATGCAGCATAAGCCTTTGTGATTGACCAATAACTACCTCGTCCTTTAGGAGGTATGTAAACAGAATCTACATATTTGCTGCCTTTCCTTTGCCTTAGGTCTATTGTCCAACCAGCATTTATAAGTATTTCTTTTAGCTGATCTTTCAATTCCCTTTTATGAATGTTTGAATTGGTAAAATCCCTTGATTTAGAATCAGTCTTCCTGTTTTTCATATTTGTTCTCTTTTTTGATCTTTTCAGACGTAAAATCTCTGGCTCTGGCGTTTGCTCACTGAATCTGCTTTCCACACTTATATCAGTGCTTATCTCCCTCAATGTAGCTCCTGCACTTGATCTTTGCTCATAAATATTATTGGAACAGAGGCGTTGAAGTCGATCCGCTTTCTTATTGAGGAAGACCCTCAAGACACCACTCTTTCCTTGCACCCTCAAAACACCACCTTCGTGTTGAGAAATGTCAGTATGCACGTTATGATCAGCAACAGCTGATTCTCTACTCTTCCCTACCAAATCTGGTTCAATCGCTTCTCTCATGTCAGTGTCGAAGATTTCACATTGCTTCGCAGCATGGTCCCTCAAAACACTGTTCCTATTTTTCTCTACTGAAACAAATCCATAACTGTCACCACATTGCGTCCTTTCCCCTTTCTGCACATCACGAGCCGCCCTCCCCTGCTCAGCGTAACAATCATCCGAATTGGAATGGCTCACGTCCAACCTCACCCTTTCGTCAACCTCCCTGCTTCCTTTCCTGTTCTTCATGCCACCGCTCTCCTCCGCACCAGGTATAACAGCGAAACCCCAATCCGCCAACGATCAAACCGACTCCAAATCCAATGCGAACCAATCGCATCGGCGCCGAGGAATCCCGAACAACGACCACTTCCTCCCTCCACGATCAAAGATAAACACCGGAACGATTCTGGAAAACAAACATCCACTTTAATAGAGATACAAAACTCACCTCCAATCAAAGAGCAAAAAAAATCAAAAACCAACCAATGCGAATCGCTACAAAGCATTTTTGAGGAATCAGGGATGCGATTGGGATTCAGAGGCGGTATCGACGAGGAGAGGAATGGCAAGCCCTCGAGGAGACGAAGTAGGAGTTCGATAGCGATAGATTAGGGATTTGTGACAAGATCTTAACCTTTTTCTCCGCCTTCTCTCTCCCCTCTCTCTCTCTCTTGTGTTCTGTTTCCCTCCGACGCCTCGGTGTGGATTTATCATGCCGTTTATCATTTATTGGATTTGGAAATTTTTTTCGTAACTGAAATTACGCCGGAACCTACCAGGCAGATGAGTTGGCCAATTCGTGGGCCCCGGAAATCCAAACCCAGTGTTGCAGGAAGACAGCTGAACGCTTCGTAAGCTCACCGTTTGTTATATACATGGAAGTTCACCCGTCTCCTTACTTTAGTTTAAATTACTGGGGTCCGGAATGCTGGATGAGTAGCTTTGCGGGTAAAATAGCAGTCAGTGAGTAGAAGTTGAATTAAAACAAACAAATCTATAAACCAACAATTAAAAATTCAATTTTATATATTTCTTTTAGAATTTTATTTTTTAAAAAAATAATTAATTATATAGAAACCGACTATTTATTAAATTAAATTGAATTTTTAAATTACAATTTAAAAAATCGGTTAATTGATTTTTTTTCAAATTAATTAAATTTTTTAATAAAATTTAGATACTTTTTATTTTTAGATACTTTTTAATGAATATATTAAGAAATGATCATTGTTTATGAAAATTACCATTTCTAAATCGAAGAATAAGAATATATTTTATCCAAAAGATTCTAGATAATTTAAATTATGTAAAATAAAAAATATATTATTTATATTATTTAATCTTAAGATAAAACGGGCTAACGGCCATGAGAGGCATTGGCCCATGAGTGTCGTGCTTCCCCTCCCAGGTATTCTCACCGTCCTTGTCTCTTGCCACGTCTTCGCTCCTCGTACCGTTACGGATCACCGCCCTACACTTTACAGTGAATAATCTCCACCTGTCAATTTCCTATTGGCTTGGGTCTAACCGTACTCCACCACCATTTTCTTTTGTCCTCCTCTTCATCCTCTTTCCCTTTCTAGGGTAGGGTTAGGGCTGGCGTCGCCCTTCTCCTCTTCGATTTGTCTTTCGCCTGCGCCATCGACCGCGAAAGTTGAGGACTTTGAGATCGATATGGCATCGGAGGCGGTGTCCGCCACCCCCGCTTCCCTTGTGCAGCAGAGCTTCGCGGAGCTGGACAAGCAGCGGGAGCTCATTACATGCTGCACTCAGCTATGGAAGGAGCTCTCCGATCACTTCTCCACCCTTGAAAGAGGGCTCGAGAAGAAGTCCGAGGCTCTTAGGTCCAAGCGTCAGTCGCTCGATGCTTCCTCCCGCCGCACCCTCAGCGTCCTCCGACGCCGCGAACTCACCATCGATGCCTCCGTCGAAGTTGCTCTCTCCAAGCTCGACGCTGTCAAGGCGATCCAGGTCGTCTCTTCTGCAGCGGAGGGCGACGAGCTCGATCTCACCTCAAAGCTGCGATCTTTCTGCACTAAAGTGGATTTCCATGGATTCTTCGACCTCGTAGTTGCTAAAAGGAAGGAGGTGGAGTTGCTTCGGTCTGAGCTCCCAGTGGCCCTCGCGGACTGTATTGATCCGGGCAAGTTCGTCATTGATGCGTTATCTGGGATCTTCCCCGTCGACCGGAGGCCCGTGAAGTCGCCAAATGATCTCGGTTGGGCATGTGTGCTAGTGTTGGAGTCACTGGTGCCAATCCTTGCAGATCCTGAGCTGGGGCCAGCAAGGCCGTTGGTGACTCGAACCATAAGGGAGCGTGCTCAGGACATGGCAAAGGAGTGGAAAGAGAGTCTAGAGCTGCGTGGAGGGATTGAGAACGTGAAGCCACCTGATGCGCACACATTTCTCCAACATGTGGTGACCTTTGGAATCGTAGAGAAGGATGACAAAGAGCTATACCGAAGACTCGTTGTAACTTTCGCTTGGCGAAGGCAAATGCCCAAGCTTGCTATTTCATTAGGACTTGAGGATAAAATCGAAGGTATTGCTTTCTTCTCCTGTTCATCCATTTTGGCAACTTGTGTGGTGTTCTAGCTTATATGGCAAATTCTGATAATTTAGTATAAGGCTAAATCTGCTATCCATTTCAAGAGCTCAATGTTCTTTTACTATAAATCAGAAAATTTCTAATGATCCTGGCATTGGAATCCCATAAGCGGTTAAAATGTCAGCTCTATTTTGTTTGCCAAGTGAAACTTCTCATCGTCCATCCAGCTTTTATATGGATTGGAAGAGTCATTTACTTCTGGATTCAAGTAATTGAGTTCTCAGAGCCATTTTTTTTTTCCCTTCTTCATTGAGCTCAATATTATGACATGTATCTTTGTAATAAGAGTTGGTATGTCTATACATTGAGTATTATTGAAGTTCTTTTAGAAAATTGTCTTTATTGTGAAGGACCAATAATGCTTGAGGGTGAATGCTCGAGTTAGGAACTAATATGTGTTAACTTTGACCCCGAGGCTAGATAGGAGTCGTTAGATGAGTGATATAAGAGTTGTTTTCTCCCTTATACAGATATCATCGAGGAATTGATCAACAATGGACATCAGCTAGATGCAATAAGCTTTGCTCATGAAGCTGGTCTGCAGGAGAAGTTCCCTCTAGTTCAATTGCTAAAATCCTTCCTTGAAGACTCAAAGATAGCAACTTCAACTGCAGAAGACAGCAACAACAGTGGGCAAACTGCAGTATGTCAACTCATTCTGGATTTCATTTTTCTGTAAAGCTTTAACTCATTGAAAATGCATAAAGTAAATACTAATAGTTCTGTAATACTCAAGTATTGCGTCTATAATGTTCAATGTGAATGCTAGCATTTGTTACAGAATACCACAAGCCGCAAGGAACAGTCAGTTATTCGGGCCGCTATCAAGTGTATTCAAGAACATAAGCTTGAAGCTGAGTTTCCCATGGAGAGCCTTCAGAAGCGACTCGAGCATTTGGAGAAGGCCAAGGTGGAGAAAAAAAAGACGTCCAGTGGCAGTCCTACCAATGACCGGCCTAATAGCCCAGCCAACAAGCGAACACGAGCCAACAATGGGGGACCGATGCCTCCTGCCAAGGCCGGCCGCCTGACGAACAATGCCTACGTGTCCTCCTTCCCTGCTCATCATACCTTTGTACGATCACCTTTGGTCCACACCACATGCCCCGGAACATCTCCTTATCCTTATGACAGCCCACCAGGACATGGGGTCTATGGTAGCAGGAGTCCACCAGCTATCAGAGATGCTTATGGATACCCAACTGAAGCCACCCCTGCTCCACTTGCTGCATCATATCCCTCGCCACCAATGAGCTACGCACCATACGGAAATTACAACAATGGCATGGGAGGCTACCACAATGTATTGGCACCAGTGTATCAGCCAGCTTACTACAGGTAGGATGGATTCACTTCAACTCTGAAACTAGTAGATTTGGCTGGGCGATATCTATATCCAAGTGCTCATAATCTACAGCCTTTTGTTTCATGCCCTACTTTGCAGTAACTGACTAAAAAGTAAAGACATAGGATGTGTGTACTAGATGGTATGCTGTAGTTTCTGTTTAGATCAGCTCTATTCTGTGTTGTCCTGCTGCAGTGTAAATTTAATCGGATGTTATGTCGAAAATGTTTATGTTTAAGTGATGTATGTGATACTTTGTTGTTCAACATGACTTGCTATTTCGGTAATTCGATGAACTCGTCTGCTGAACATGGAGGATGTGTTTTTGCATCTTGCATCTGTAGTATGTGTTCTTTTCAGTTTACTGGGGAATCGAACATGCTTTCTGAACTCATTGAAACAAGTCACAGCGCACATGCTTTTTCTGATTCAATGGCATACTGCCATGATGCAAGCTGTTTGAGTTAAGTTTATCACTGATTGCAGTATTGATTATATACTAGGCTTAATTGTAGCTTTAGCTCGAAAAATACTTAATTAGAATGTGTATGATACGTAGACATTTGTAGTTTTAAATAAAAGAATTGTACATGTAGAATAAGTAATCTACTCCGTGAGGAAAAACAAGAACAGTTCTTGTTTGCCCTTTAGTACATATATTGTATTCCAAATTTACCGGTATACGAATTAAAAAGAAGCTCGTTTATCTCCAGTTGGGTTCGTATGATACTCAAGTCATGTTCAAAAGCAGAACAACCATAAAAAGGGCCGCTAGCGCTCAGCTAGGGCGGTAAATTAATCAAGCATTCGTAAA
>JBBMJZ010000019.1:21004278-21037164 GCA_037833815.1 Zingiber zerumbet
AAAAAAGAGAGCTGGATCAACTGTACATGGAGGTGGCTTGGTCAATAAATTTAAATATGGAGGTGGCTTGGTAAAATCTTATTTCATATCCGATCGGAATATCTTATTAAATTATTATATATATATTAAATAAAAATATATTTATTTATATCAAATTTGAAGGGGAAAAAGATAAAACTGCACATGCTAATAGGATATTTGGTGTAGTCCCATCGCTCGATGAATATGAAAATGGAGATGAAAGTTAAATATTGATAGAGAAGAGGAGGATCATGAATATAATAAATGAGATGAAGATGAAGAGATAAGTGCTTAATTAGTATTGACCACGATGATCAAAGAGCTCTATGATATATGTGCATGTCCCTGGGATTATGGTATCGTGATAGGGTATTTAAGTTTTTACTCAAATACTCTCGGTTTGAACCCCATATATAACGTATTTGAAGGAATTTTTCCTCCAAAAGGAGGGCGTAACTAAAGGATACGGGGCTTCTGAGCTGGCCGCCGCGTACACTTTTCGATTTACCCTGATAACCAATGAAAAATTTTGATGGGATCAGATAGATCACTCCTAGGAATAGTCAATAAAATTAACTAGATTAACATTTTCTATGATAGATATGCATGGACTACAACATATAACAAAAAGAAAGATTTCTACTATTCTAAATTCAAGTGATTTAAGATTTGAATCTTAGTTACGGTATATTATAGGAGATGCTTCCTCCAATAAAAAGCAGGTTTAAGAATGATGGCAGTCTATATGTGTCTCTAAATTTTTTTTAATTTATCTTAATAATTAACAGAAAATTTTTATAAAATTAAATCGGTCATCCTAAATTAGTATCAAGTTTCTAAAAAATTTTAAAAAATAAAAAATCATGGAGCATGTACTGTTTCTTTCACTGTTGCATGGATCACTATCACTGATACATAAACCTGTTCGTTTATAATATAATTCTAAGAACTAAGAAATAGTTATTTAGGTAAAATTCGTCAGACCCATACAAAAATTATTTATGTAAAAAAATTAATTTAATTTAATATTATACTTATTTTAGTAAAAAAATTAAGAAAAATATATTTTTAACATCGTCGGCCTAAAATATTTATAGAAACTTCTTTGATCATAATATTGTCAATTCTAAGATGTGGGACTAAAGAGAACTATATTTTTTTTATATAAAACAACCAAAGAAAATTAATGGTGAGAAAAATTTATAATAATACGTCGTAGCTGAGTCTCGAACTCTAAATCACTGATTGTTTCGCTCGTGGAATTACTAATAAACTTTAGAATTATTTTTAGTGTGAATAGAAAAAAGGATATTAACATAAATTTATTTTAGGCTTCACCAAAGTTAGTTAGTAAAGAGAAGAGATTTTTAATAAAATAGTAAGATTAATGATAATTTAAATATTCTATATTATTATTGCGCTGCTGAGACTTACTTACCTTCCTAGCTAGAGAACTTATACTAAATAGTTTGTTTTAATAATTTAGAGTTTGGAATGCAACTAATTTTTTTAATAAAAAATAGATTATTTATATTATTTATTTGATTTTAGTAATAATTTAACCTAACTTACTTAATATTTTAATCAATTTTGTGGGTAGATGATTATATATTTAATGTAAGGGTTATAGATTTAAATCTCAATTTTATTATAAATATATATGCGTATTAATTAAAAAAAGATCTTTGGAGAGACAATTAAAATTTGAAAAAGCGAATCACAGTCCTGAATTAACCCTTTTTAGAGTTACTACGATTTATTTAACCCTTTATCTAACCGCGAAATTGCTACTAAAAACAAGGGGAAAAAACAATCTGATCACCAAGATGGCCTCGCCCTCGCTGCCTGGGCTGCGCCGCCGTCTTCCTCCACTCCTCCTTCTTTGTCGTCGCCTCACCAGCGCTCCGACGACGGCCTTTGAAGAGTCCCTCACCGCCCGCTCTGCTCTCGCCCTCCTCCGCGCCGAGAAAGACCCTACCCGCATCCTGTCCATCTGCCGTGCTGCCGCTCTATCGCCCACTTCCTACCCCGATCGCGCCGCCCTCTCTCTCGCCGTGTCGGCCCTATCGGCCTCCGGATCCCAATCTTCTGTACGCTCTCTCCTCGATGGTCTTCTTTCGTCACCCTCGGCCGCCGCTGTCCGCCCCCATGTCATCGTCCTCTTTGGCCAGGCTGGCATGCTTTCCGACGCCCTTCGCGTCTTCGAAGCTTCACATACTCCTTCAGTTCGTACCTTCAACTCCCTTCTTTTCGCCTGTATCCTCTCTAAGAAGCACTCCGAAGTCCCCAGAATCTTCTACGATTTCACCATTTCCTACCAAATAAAACCTGATCTCACTACCTACAACACCGTCATCAAAGCGTTCTGCCAATCTGGATCCTCAAGGTGCTTCTTTTCCGTTTTGGCTGAGATGAAGCGGTTTAGAGTCAAGCCAAATGCCACCACTTTCGGCACTGCCTTGGCCGGATTTTACCGTGAGCAGTTGTTTGATGATGTAAGGAAGATTTTGTTATTGATGAAGAAGCACAAATGCCGTGCCAATCTTTCAATTTACAATGTTAGGATACAGAGCTTGTGCAAGCTGAAAAGAAGTAATGAGGCGAAGGAGTTACTGAGGGAAATGCGAAAAAAGTGCATGGAGCCCGACTGGGTCACCTATGATCACCTGATCTTGGGATGTTGCGGCGAGGGGAATTTGAAGGAGGCAATGATGTATTTCAACGAGATGAAAAAGAGAGGATTGGTTCCTAAGAGTACCTGTTACTTCACTTTAATTTACTATTTGTGCAAAGGTAAGGACTTTGAGGTGGCTCTTGAAGTGTGCAAAGAGAGCATAGGGAAGAATTGGGTGCCACATTTTTCCATTATGGTGGAGCTTGTAAATGGTCTTATTAGTGTTTCAAAGCTCGAGGAAGCTGGGGAAATGCTAAAAAAGTTTAAGGAGAAGTTCCCTAGCAATTGTGAGATGTGGAAGGGCGTTGAAGAAAACTTGGCTTTAGTTACACATTGAGGAGTTGGTGAGGTATGTGTTCTTTGGCAGATGTTTTAGTAATGTGTTGTGTTTATGACTTCTTCTCAGAAATTATGTTTTAGTAGAACTACATTTTTAAATTGTCTAAGCAAATTCTTTCCCTTGATCTGACATATCCTGGTTATCCTTGTTAGCAATAAGGATTTATACCTAGGGAATTTAGTGCTGATAACACTTATGTTCAGTAAATACATTATTTACATAAGTATTTCTATATACTTATTATGATTGTTCATTTAAGTTTGATTAATTGAAATAATATTATTTAAATTAATCATTAATCAATTATTCTTAAAAAAATTAACCTTGGAATAAGTTAATTCAGTTAAAATTAAGTTTTAGGTTAAATGAAATGATTTGTTACTAACTCAATAATAGTTAATCATGATTAATAGTCTAATGATTCACTTATTTGATTAACCAACTTAAATTTCTTATCAATTAAATGAGTTAATTGATTAATGAGATTATTAGTTTTAATTTTATTTTATTTTACTTCATCTTTAAGTTTTGATTAGATTTAACTTAAGTTAAATAATTAATTAAAGTTAATTAATTTTTATTAATTTAAGAAAACTTTATGTTTAACTTTATTTAATTAATGTAAGTTTATTTAGGTGTGGCAATTTCTGACCCGACACGAAAACACGATCAAAACCGAACACGAAAAAATTAGGTTAGGGTCAGGTCTTATTGGGTTTTGGTCAACCTAATTAACACGATTAATAAATGGGTCAGGTCCGGGTCAATCTGAATGACATGATTACAACCCGTGAACCCGTTTATAAATATTTTTAGGTTGGATTCGGGTCGGATTCTAGTTAAATTTGGGTTAAAAATAAGCATATTTTAATAAAATTGGTCTTTTCAGGTCGGGTTCGGATTGAGTTCGGGTTAAAAAAGTTGAAGGAGAAGTTCCCTAGCAATTGTGAGATGTGGAAGGACGTTGAAGAAAACTTGGCTTTAGTTGCACATTGAGGAATTGGTGAGGTATGTGGCAGATGTTTTAGTAATATGTTGTGTTTATGACTTCTCAGAAATTATGTTTTAGTAGAACTTACATGCAATAGTTGTTCTGGATTACCTTTTGAAATATAACACTATAATTAGTTCCCTATATACACTTGGTTTATCATCGAACCGAACAAACTGAATTTTTTCAACAAGATCATCAAAATTTCCAAATCTCAGAACACAATGATAAGTTTACCAAGAGTAAATGGCACTTGGTGCCTTCTTGGCTTATTCAATAACCATTTTTGTTTTGATTTCACATGTCTAAAATTAGGAACAAGCTGACACCGAAGATTTAAAAAGATGGGAGAAAATGGACGAATTAATGCAAAAGGTAGACTTCGATCGGGATCTTAGAGATATATTTCTCTTGGAACCTCACGACATAGCTGGTCCACGAAAAGGAACTTCCGCATGCCATACTTGAACAGCTGAGATGTCTCCGACACCATAACGCAAAGATCGAACTGCTGCACCTCGTATTCTTTGCAGCTGGACCGCGAGCATTGGGAGGGTAAGATCGTGGCGGTAGGCACGGTGAGGCCAAGGACGAGGAAGGCAACGCAGGATGCTGCAAGGAGGCCAAGCGAGGAGGAGTTCGGAAAACTAAGCAAGGACGGGAGTACCTCTAGGTGGCAGAGGGCGACATTTAGATCCCTCTCACCTCTTCCGTACGGCACAAGCGGTGCTTCACCAACCCCTCCATGCACAGGGCAAGGATATAGAGCGTGCATGCGGAGGAGCAGTGAGGTACTAGAGGAGGACCAGCAGCAAGAGCGACAGGAGGAGGGAAGGCTGAGTAGGGCGGCGAGAGCGACAGGAGGAGGGAAGGCTGAGTAGGCGGCAGAGCGACAAGAGTAGAGGAGGGGATTGAGCAACGGGAATCGGGAGGGGAATCGTGACACGAGTGATGAGATTAGGGATTACGTAGGAATTTAAGTCCGGTTTGATTAAAAATTTTGTTTTTTTTTCAATTTAACTAAATAGGAAACTTTAAAATTGAAACCGAACCGAAATAACCTAAATAACTGATTTTTTTAACTGAAATAATCGAACTTCTGAAATAACCGAACCAAATTTTTATATTCGGTTGGTTCGGTCGGTTTGTTCTGTTTAACCGAATTTATTCTCACCCCTAAAAACATGTAAAATTTTCAATTTCTTTTATTAGGGTGACCGCTATTTTGACGATTAAAAGCATTATGTTCTTGCTATTGGTAATTGATTTTTTTAAATAAACAGTTGATAGTTAGAATTCTACATGTTTCATTCAATTTTCTACCAACAACGTATAGTAGATGCAATACTCCAAATTGCACAATTTGTATATTATCACTTGTACTTAAGTAAACTTGCAACACTTTCAGATTATCAATGTGCATGAAATTGTAGCATCTTCCACTTTTTTGTTGTTCCCAAAATTTTAGGGCTGTCTATTAACTTGCAATTAGGAATATTGCTCCAAAAGTAATCACTGTCCTTTTTCAGGATTATCATTCTGTATACATGTGGCTGCTGGCTACAGAAGAATTGAGCCTTTTTCAGATAAAAACTCGGCGATCATAGAGAAATGCAACTTTCTTAGTTTTGGTAAGGGAGTCTGATGGCTATTGTTTTACAATATTATTTCATTTGCCAATATGTGTTTAGTTTGATTTCCCCCCAGTTGTTTTTGGTGTTTAAATGGGTCTGAACCATTTCAGTTTTGGTGGCCTTGTCCACGAGAACCTATTATTGTCATAGAAATTCTGATGTAGCTAGACTATTATTACCGAGGTCACAAGCTAAATATTAACAGATTCAATGATAAAGGCAAATTCCTAAAGTAAACTGCATTTCAAAGACAATTTAAAAAATATATCTTTATATTCTAATATATTTTTTATTATTATATAAACTACAAAGTATATTTGTAAATTTTGAGTGGGGTCAATTGACATCCTTAACTAAGGTAGCTATGTCCCTAGTCAATCTGATCTAGATGCCATGAGAGATATGAAACTGAGTCCCCTCGGGGCGGTGCGATGGTTAAGGCATGGAGTGTTGCCACATGAGGTCTTGGGGTCGAAACTAGGCGTGACTGAGCATGACCTCCCCCATGTCTTGGCCATTTGCACTAATGGCTAGTAGCCACCCATGATTTACCTCCTTCGTGTTGGCCTAGGGACGGGTTGGCGGGGGCGAGCGAATCGTCTTTTGCCACATAAGAGATATGAAACTGATTATATTCCATGGGATCATTAGTTTGTTTGAGGGGATTATCTGAGAATCCTAGTTGCTGTAAATTTTATGATAATAATGTTAGAATTAGTTTGTTTAATCTTGTCTTTTTATTTGCTAATATATTTTTTCATGCTTTGGTGTTATAACACGAGGGCAGTAACTATATTAAACCCAATTTGCAACTTAGTATTAGAGTCATCCTCCCCTATCTCTCCTTGTTGCTGCCTTGAATCTATGTCGCTTCTCACATTGCAAAGTTCCTCTCAATTTACTCTTGCCCCTCTGCCCTCATCACGTGTGATTGTGAAACTCCCCCTGCCTTCCTCATAGATCAACCTGCCGTCTCGTGCCAGATTGTAACTTCTTCCACTCTCATTCGTCCTCTTTACCCCCTCCCTTACTTGTGCATGCACCTGCTTACTTCTCTCTTCGTTCCTGTCTCTGCTGCAAAAGTTTCTTTCTCCCCCCTCCATCATTGCACTCCACTTCCCATCTTTTCCATTCCGCATCGAAGAAGCCTCCCCTTCCTCCCTTCCATGTTTCAAGGGATTACCGTATGCAAGTTTCTCAACTCTAAATCATAAGCTAGTCCCTTTGTTTTTTTCCCTTCCTAGGATCACTGCTTGCTCTGTGTTCTTTGAACCTTAGGACCATTGATTCTCCTTGACCTTAACAATCTTGATAGTGATATCGAACTAATACACAAAAGCTAATGTTTATGAACAATAGTGTTTCTGTTTTCATCCTAATGTTCTTTAATGCAGATAGGTCTCCGCAATTTCTCTCCTTTGTCACTCTACAAAAACAAAAAAAGTAATCCTAGTTTCACTTATCGTACCTAAGCTTTACATTACTAAATAACTTACAGGAATAGCTATTTGTCGAAATTCATGTAATGCTTAATTCCTGTGAATCACTCGAGCTACTGTTTCAGTTTCTGTCTCCTATGCCTGTAACTGAACATCCTTTTCTGCTCATGTATTCCAGCACTACCTGGGCAGATCTTCCTCGCTACTATCAGGTTGCACCTCATTCCAGCAATTGGATGCAGCAGCAAAAAACCAACCTCCGGCGATCTATCGAACCCAACTTTGGTGGTGAAGGCTTGCTAGATGAAAATTCTTTAGGGGAAGAATCTGTTTGTTGAAGACAAAGTCTTTTTAGGGTTTAGAAACTGTGCTGTATCTTTCTTCAACAGATACAGAGTCGTTTAAACGCCTTTGGCTTCATAAGTTTATTTATTTATTTTTAACAAACTGTGTAACTTCTTTAAGATTTATAGATATATTTATTAGCAGTGTTCATTTTATTTAAAATGGCGGAACTCAATCTAATGGGACCACACTGAATTTTTCTATGATTGTTTTTGAGAAATTGATTGAACCAAAGAAATATGTGTACCCAAATGAAACTAAATTAAAATATCAAATTTGGTTCAGTTTAGTTTAGATTGAACTAAATTAGCATCTAAATATTATAATTTTATTATTAGATTATGATGTTATGTATTATATTTAGTGGAATTTTGAGGAGCTATATGATAACTAGGTTCCCATTTCAAATATTCCGGCTTTTAAGTATGTATAAATTGTACCATGAATTTATCAAGTACGGGAATTAGAAAGAAGATTATTTACCTTCAAAATTAGAGCACTTGAATTATTTAAAAAATAAAATTAAAAATTAAAAAGTTGATAAATATTGAGTTGTTCATCATAAATTTTAATGATAAGTATAAATGTTATTATTATTTAAAAGATACATTTATTTTTTTTGTTTGATCGGATTATTTGTAAATCAAATAAAAAAAGTAAATTAACATGGAAAGTTTGAAAGAATTGGAGGCAAACTAAAAAACTATTAAAAATGGGAAGTAAACTGCGAAAACAAATATTTGATAAAAATTAGGTGCAAAGTGAAATTTGCCCTCGTCACTGTTTTAAGCTTCAGTTCATCACTGTGCAGTGGCACAAAATCCCCACCACAGGTCCGCAACACAAAGCCATGGCCATTTGGATCACAGGTCGCGGTGGCCTGCGCTTGCTCTTGCTCTTGCTCGTCCTTGCCACTTCCTTTTGCGCGCTTGTGGGAGCCGGCCGGCCTGCCTCGGTCAACATCGGGGCAGTTTTCACGTTCGATTCCATCATCGGCAGAGCCGCGAAGGTCGCGATTGAAGCCGCCGTTGCCGATGTGAATAACGATTTATCTATTCTTCGAGGGACGCAACTGAATCTCATAATGAAAGATACGAACTGTAGCGTTTTTCTTGGATCTGTCGCAGGTAAACAAGTATCGCATTCATCTTAGAAGTATTTGTGTTTTCCTTCCCCTCTAGGTTTTTATTGGCAATAACTGGAATACGGTTTTCTTTTTTTGACTATATATCTCTAATCGCTCCGTGGATCACTTCGCTTGCATAATCTTTTAGAAAACTTGAGAGCCTTTTCCACTTTACTTGTCCATGCTACTTGTTAGGACAAAAAAGGTAGAGACGCATTACCATCTTCTAGTCATTTTGAGGGCCGTCTTCTAACCTTTCCTTATGGATTTGCCCTTTCTACTTTTCATGCAAGTAGAAAGTTTAAAATCTCTCATCCCTATTTTAAAGTAGATTAAGATCTAGCCACTATTGTTATTTTGTCCAACCTTCGATAAAAAAAAAAACTGATGGCATCTACATGATATTTGTGATGTCAGCAAAATTCATACGTGGATGTGTTTTTTAAATTGTATTAAAATCTAATTGACATTATAATTGTATTAAAGTTTAAACATTTAAACGTCTTTCCTCATTGTCGACGTTGTCTCCTCTTTCGCAATCTCCTTCCTGGCCAACTAAGATGAAGTTCAAAGAGAAGATGAGGGTGGTAAACATGATAGTGACAATGAAAGAGACAACTTCCAACAAGGAAGAGAAGGGAGGAGGAAAAGCTAAGGAAATGTGATAACTCCATGTAGATGTAAAGTGCAAGTTTTGTTGACATAATAAATTCCACATGGAAGTCATGTCACATTTTTAATTTAGGTCATATGGTATAACAACAAATATTAGATTTTCATATACTTTAAAATCAATAGAATAGATTTGAAATTTTCTAATGATTTGGATAAATTTAAAGAATTGTGTTAAATTTGAAAAGATTTATTAACCTTATTTAGAAAAAAAAATGATGGCTTCTAGTCCACACAACTCCGGCCAAATGTGGTCCGGGAAGGGTCGGATCACATTGCGCCTATTGTAGGTAGCCTTATCCTGCATTGTAAAATGATGCTTTTATGACTTGAATCCATGATTATCATCAGGTCACATGGGGACAACTTTACCGTTGCGCCAAGGCTCCTCTTCTGAAAATGTGTAAACATTTGAATAAATTTATATAATAACTCTAAATAGAATGCAGCTTTTGTTCAAGAAAAAATAAAATAAATAAAAAGTTATTTTTGATAATTGTTTGTTAAATAATATTATTTTAACTTAGTAATTGTTGGAACTATATTACAGAATTATCAATTTTATTAATTAGTTGAAGATAAGATCAGACTTGAAGGGGAGCCTTGGCGCAACGACGAAGTTGTTGCTTTGTGACCAAAAGGTCACGGGTTCGAATCTTGGAAACAGGCTCTTGCAAAAAGCAGGGTAAGGCTGCGTACAATGGATCCTTCCCCGGGACCCCGCATAGTGGGAGCTTTGTGCACCGGACTGCTCTTTTTTTTTATAAGATCAGACTTGGCCTATTCGATCAAGAGATATCAGCATATAATAAATGATATCTACAAATCTCTTGAACATATTAATAAAAGAAATTAGAGAAAAATAAAATCAGAGGCAAACCAATTCAGTCCTAAGGCTAGGACTCAGATTCTAATCTTCTACCTTAACAATACAATTAATACTACCCTAAGGATACAACTGATGTTCTACTGTCAGTATATTAGTGTGGAGGCCATTCATAGGTCGTTCTAATTTTGAGCACCATAAAAAAATTTAGACTCAGAAGTAATAAGAGTCAGGGGAGAAAGGCATTAGAGAAGACTTTAGATTTGAACTTTTTCCTTGGTATGTTTCCTCTAAATTTGAAATTTAAATTAAATAAAAATAAAAATTGAATTATAGTTTAATTTTCAGTCTCTAAATTAAAGATATCAATAATCCCTAACAAAACTCAAAAGTGAAATGGATTATTATAGTAAATAAAATATTTTTCAATATTTATAACATGCAATCAGAAGGGGAGCCTTGTCACAATGGTAAATTTGCTGCCATGTGACTTAAGGTCACGAGTTCGAGCCTCAGAAACAATCTCTTGCAAAGCAGGGTAAGGTTGCATACAATAAACCCTTCCCTGGGACCCCACACCCTTTTTATTTATTTATTTATAATATGCAGCCAATAAGGTGTTTCTAAAAGCTTAAACCTTCACTTGGTACTGAAACTTCCATTGGAAGGAATAAGGTGGACTACATCTTGAACATTATCCATGACTTTAACTAGAATACACATCATAAAGAAGTTTGAAATGTAGGTCAGTGCATTAATGGATGTGCACAATGCTTTAATTTTTTGTGAGATTATCTTGAAAGGTATAGCTTCTATCTGAAAGGATGTATATGAATGCTCCCATGTAAAAGATCCTTTTAGGAATATGTGTAAAAGATCCTATTTGAAAGACTTTAACTATATCTCATGGTTTACTGTCTTGTTTTTTAAGAGTTCTCTAAAAATTTATCCTATTCTTTTGAAGATTCAAGTTGTGTGTTTGTTTGGAACTGCAAAACTAAGTCTTTCTTTAACTGGTTACATATTGGTTAAGTGCCAAGGTCATACTTTTTCTTCTTAAGATGTCAGATAGAGAGTTCATAATAATTTGACTTAAAAAAATAATGCCGTTTCTTTGTATTGCTTACATTATCCTATTTGATTCTGTTAATAAATTCAATTGAATTTTACTTGTATTTAGGAGAATATTCAATATTCTTTTCCAATATGAAAGTCTACCTTTTATGTCTGTTTTAACATTTTTCTTGTTTACTTTTCTCTCCTGCAGTCTTGACAGTTCTTGAGCAGGATGCTATTGCGATAATTGGACCACAGTCATCTTCAATAGCTCACATGCTTTCTTCATTTTCTAATGGACTTAATGTACCACTAATATCTTTTGCAGCTTCGGATCCAACTCTTTCTTCTCTTGATTTTCCCTTCTTTGTCCGTACGACATTCTGTGATTCCTATCAGATGGCTGCAATGGCAGACCTAATAGATTATTTTGGATGGAGAAAGGTTATTGCAATTTATGTTGATGATGATTATGGAAGGAATGGAATATACTATCTTGATGATGCGCTCGCTAAGAAAATGTCAAAAATTTTTAAAATTGCTTTACCAATCAAAGCAAGTCGGAATAAGATCATGGATTTGCTGCAAATGTCTAAGCTAATAGGTCCACGTGTTTATGTGGTTCATGCTACCCCTGACTCTGGTCTGGAGATATTTTCTGCTGCTAAGCAGCTTAATATGCTGACTGATGGATATGTTTGGCTGACAACAGATTGGCTTGCAACTGCTCTAGATACATTTCAATTGGTCAATTCAAGCTATCTGCAAGGAGTCGTTGGTTTCCGTCAATACATTCCTCATTCAAGAGAAAGGGATTCTTTTTTGTCTAGATGGAGTGATTTACAAGTTAAGGGTGGAGTAAGCTCAAGATTGAATACCTACAGCTTCTCTGCATATGACACAGTTTGGGCAGTTGCTCATGCAATCAACCACTTTCTAGACGAACATGAGAATATAACTTTTTCCTCTAACAGTGACTTACTGGGCATAAAAGGGAAAATGCAGCTGGGAAGGCTCAAGACCTTTGATGGAGGGAGCTTATTACTGCAGAAGATATTACTTCTAAACTTTCCTGGTTTATCTGGTCAAATTCAGTTTGATAATGACAAAAACCTCTTTAATCGTATGTATGAAATTTTCAACATTGCTGGTTCAGTGGCTAATAGAGTTGGGTATTGGTCTAACTTCACTGGTCTGTCCATCTCTTTACCTGATAATCTACCTTTAAACAGACCAAAAAATTTGAGCCTTGGCAGGGTTCTTGGGAGGATAACTTGGCCTGGTGGAAAGACAAAAATTCCACGAGGTTGGGTTGTGGCAAGTCATGAGAGGCCACTGAGAATAGCTGTTCCTAATAGAGCTAGTTATCTAGAGTTTGTGAGAATATCAAACGTCAGAAGTGGGGATAATATCAGTGGATATTGCATCGATGTATTCAAAGAGATAGTAAAACTGATTCCCTATGAGGTTCCTTATGAGTTTGTGCCAGTTGGCAATGGCCACTCAAATCCAAATTATAATGATCTTGTGAACATGGTGGTGCAAGAGGTAAATTCCTTACCACCAACCTTTCCTACTCAGTTAAAATAAGTTGGTTATAAGTCTCTGGTTTACTGAATTTCACCATGAAATATGTTTTAGGTCGTTGATGCTGCGGTTGGTGATATTGCTATAGTCACAAACCGGAGTAGAATATCTGATTTTACACAGCCCTATGTCTGTACTGGCCTTGTGATTTTAGCTCCTGTTAAGAGTACAAAGTCAAGTACTTGGGTTTTTGTCAGACCTTTTACTGTTGGGATGTGGTGCATGACTGGATCATTCTTTTTCATCATTGGGTTTGTTATTTGGCTACTTGAGCATAGGGTCAACAGTTCTTTTAGGGGTCCACCGAGGCGGCAATGCATAACTTTATTTTTGTAAGGCATTTCTAGAATTCTTTCAAACATGCAGTTTAAATTTGTCTTCTGCTTATTCTAGTTAGTTTCCTAGCAATGCCAACAACTTTTCACATTTAAATTCTGTTCTCTTTGCTATATTGCAATAGCAGTGGTTACATATAAAATTATACAAGGATACCCTAGAAAGAAAATTTTTAGTCTTATTCTTAATCTTCTTATGTACCTGGCATCAATAAATCTCATTTTTTGAAAGTTGTTGACAATGAATTATGAAGAAAACTTGTTCACATTATGTATTAATTAGTCTCAACAATTATCACATCACACAATTTTAAGAAATACTCAAAACGTGCACCAATATTTGATATTTAGCAAGGCACACTTGTTCTAAAAAATGCCACTCCGCTCATTGCAACCCCAAACCAAAGCGTTGAATTTGATTTCTCTTGGCTGAACCAAACTGAACCAAGGAAAAAAAAACATAAACTTGGTTATTTCATCAAACATTTTCACCCCAAAGTCATTGATGACTAAAAAATCTCAAATTCATATCAAATTAACACTATTGCACTCCTAATAAGCTTCTATATATATATATATACATATATTTTGAAATTTTAAACTCTTTAGGGCCATTAATGAGTTGACTTGATGATCTAGTTCACTTGGAAAAAAATTTTTTTTAGAGCCTTTTAGAGTCATCAATCACTTTTTGTCAAAAACCCATTGATGGTTGAAGGACTTTTTGGCAAAAAGTCATTCATGGTCCTAAAGACTTCAAATTTATTCTAAATTTATATTGTTGATAATTCAGGTATCTAGCTCTTACGATTTGACTAATCAGGTGATTGGTCTGGCTCTACGGAAGTTTTATACTGACCACCAAGGTCAATTGGGAAGCACAGATGGGTTAGATGACCCAGCATCATAAGTAATTCGAACTCCTTGGGTGCAATGTGCCCTGGGTGAGATTCGAACTCTCGTTGCCTAGAGTGCCCGCCCCATCACTTACCATTGCACCATAGCCTCAGGGGCTATTTGGTGGCTCTTGAACCTCATCAATGATTTTTCCAAAAAAAGATCATGAATGGCCTTAAAGAGCTTAGATTTATTCCAAATTTGCATTGTTGCATTCATATGATCCCTGAATACATCAAATGATTTTGTGTCAAAAAAAGTCAGCCATCAATAAACATTTGACAAACAATCATTGATGGATCTTTAGACACCAGATTCACTCCAAATCTACATCATTCTGGCCTTGGATCTCTTCTAAGTTTTATCATTCTTAACTTCCTTTTCAACCATCTATCACTTTTGACCAAAAGTCATAAATAGATCTAGACACATCATACGCCACACATCAGATTCACTTCAAATCCGGATCATTCTATTGTTGACACTCAACCATGTTCAACTTCCCTGATTCCTTAGTCATTTCAGTTAACTGGAATTTTACTCTTCACTGAATATGGATAATTTAGTAGACTGAAGAAGTTGATTTTTGATAAGAGCATAAAACTATTTGAGAAGACTTTTTATATTTACCTAACGTTTATTTTTTTCTAACTTGTTCATTGTAGGGAAGACCCTATGCTTGATGAAATGCTCACATTTATTAAATTTATTAAATCAAGATTGCAAGAATGACCCCTATATGCTAATCCAGAGAGAAATACTATCAATGTGCCACCTGTATCTAGGTCTAGGTCCATCAATAACTTTTTGCCATTCAGTCCATTTGTTTTTCTTTTTCTTTTTTCAAATTTGGAGTCTTTTAGGTTTATCAATAACTTTTGGCCTTAAAGAGTTTGAATTTGTTCCAAATTTACACTAGTAAATTTCTGATGGTGTTGAATTCATCCATTTTTCTTTTTTCAAATTTAGAGTACTTTAGAGTCATCAATCATTTTGTGTTAAAAGTGTTTGATGACCTTGGGCAAAATTGTTTGGTGACTCTGAAGATCTCAAATTCATGTCAAATGAGCACAAATTTGGAAAACTCATGGGGTTAGTGTCCATTCAATACAAATTTGAGATCTTTAGACCCACGAAACAATTTTGGCCAAGGGTCATCAAACACTTTTGTCACAAAGTCATTGATGACCCTAAAAGATTTTAAATTTTTTAAAAATATAGATAAATTTGGAGGACCATCAGGAATGCAACAATATAGATTTGGAACAAATACGAGCCTTTTAAGACTATCAATGACTTTTTGCCAACAAAAAGTCATTGATGGCCCTAAAGGTTCTAAATTGGTAATAAAAAACATGGCTGGATTCAAGAGGTCACTAGAAGTGAAACAACGTAAATTTGGAACAAACTTGAGCTTTAAAGAGTGGAAAAAATATAAACGGACTTAGAAGGTTACTAGGAGTACAATAATGTCAATTTAACATGCTACGCAGATTTTAAGGTCATAAATGACTTTTGGATGAAAATGTTTGATGACATAACTAAGTATATACATTTTGCCTTGATTTGGTTGGGTTTGGTTTGGCAAGAAAAAAACTGATTCAATGCTTTGGTTTGGGGCTGTAATGGGCAAAGAGGCATTTTGAGGAACAAGTGCGACCTTTGGTAAATATCAAAGATGAGTATGCATTTTGGGTATTTCTTAAAATTAGGTGCATTTGCATCTGTAGAATCTCAAGCTGATAGGATCAAACCAGATGTATGAATGAAAGAATGACACATACTGTTCCAGTAGATGAATAAAAAAACTACTAGCAATTTAGTATTTTATTTACAAGTTCTTAGGCTTTTTGTTCATTTTGTATATCAACACATGTCCCAAGGAGACTTGTAGAAATTCTAAAGAACTGAATATTGATATTAAATTATAAGTGGACAGTATTTAGATATAAAATCTGAGAAGGAACTAATGTGTCAGCCTAATTGGCATAAAAAGTTACAATAACACCAACGGGCAAAAATCTAAAGACAAAACTGAGTTTATACCTTACCATAATATGGAAACACGCAATGATTTTATCATCTTTATCTCTCTCTCCTTCTTGTATTTTATACAACAAAATTTATACATGGATTAAAATGTTTATAGAGTAAGATGTCATAATCTTCAAATTCATCTTGATAAATTTGGTTAAAGACTCATGACAAAAAAAATGAATCGATGTCTAGCCTACCGTCATCTTGATGCATGGTACAAAGTTTTATTATTAATGATGCTTTGCTTCTGACTAACCTGCATGTATTTTACAGGTTTAGTTTCTCCACTCCCTTCCAATCACAGCGTGAGTGATTTTCTAATGTCATTTGTTTTATAACACTAGCCGTGATTTTGAGACCAAGAAAATTAAGATTCTAAAGTTTGGATTTCAGAAGAAGACGTTTTGAGTACTCTTGGACGATTTGTTATGATGGTGTGGCTATTTCTTCTGATGGTCACGACATCAAGCTACACTGCAAGTTTAACTTCACTCCTTACTATCCAACAACTTTCATCTCCAATAAAAGGAATTGAGAGTTTAATTGCTAGCAACGAACCTATTGGTTATCAAGAAGGATCTTTTGCTCAAAGCTATCTTGTAAATGCACTCAACGTACACCCATCAAGGCTTGTTTCGCTTGGCTCTCCTGAAGCTTACAAAGAATCACTAGAACTTGGGCCAAACAATGGAGGTGTAGCAGCAATTGTAGATGAGCTTCCATATGTTGAATTATTTCTAGCCAAAACCAATGGTTTTGGCATTGTTGGGCAGGCCTTCACGAAGAGTGGATGGGGATTTGTAAGTAAACTCTTTTAAATTCCAATAACATGTGATGACGTAATCTAAATTAAAAAAAGGCAGCCCGGTGCATGAAGCTCCCGCTATGCGGGGTTCCGGAGAAGGATCCATTGTACGCAGTCTTATCCTGCTTCATGATGTAATATGAATTAAATCCATATTTATGGATATATTTTTGGACATTTAGATAGAGTAACCGTATTCTTCTTGTTTAAATTGTTGAATCACTACATTCACCTTCTAGGAAAAATCAATAAATTTAAACATCTAGTGAGAAACAACTAGAGAAAAGTTGTTACTTGGCTGATAATTGTTAGCCTACTGCCAATTGAGCCTATAAATTTGATGCTTAGAAACAGAATGCAGAAACTGCAATAGAAGTCATTTTTGATACAGGAAGTAAAACAGCATTGATCTTTTCCTGCCTTGGATCTGTAACCACTGAATTGCTATTCTTAAATTATTTTTTTTATAACCTCGAACTTTATTTTTCACCAAATGGACAGCATGAGAGATATCTAGTTATGCAAATAGCTTTCTTATGTTCATGTTGCTGATTTAAACTTGTGTAACTAAATATTTATTTAATGATGAATTTGTTGGAATAAACTGTTAATCACACTTAGTGACCTTCCTAAGTTAGTTGCTTTCCAATTAAGTTTAAGCTTCTTGATTTTATGTTTGTTTGAGAACTTTATACATTAGAATCCATGTAATTATTTCATAATCATCTGGTGCTGTCGGCATGGTAGACGATCTTCAAACACAACAAAATTTTTTACTTGTTCTTTAGGAATTCACTGCAGATATTTTATCCTCAGGGAAAACAATAACTCGTGTCATACATAAAACAGATTGATAAATGAAAATTGCTACAAACATCCACTAACCATTTGCTGACTTGACAATTCTTCTGGATAATCTAACTCAAGTTAAGTCATGTTGTTTATAAAAACTGATTAAATGATTCTCTAAAAAGACAACTATTACGAGTACTTGGGTTTGGTCATTTCCCCATGCGTGGAGACACAAATTTGTTTGATTTTTTACATTTTTGAATTTGCAACAGGCCTTTCCAAGAGATTCTCCCCTCGCTGTTGATATGTCAACAGCAATACTAAAGCTTTCTGAGGACGGAGTACTCCAAAAGATCCACAAAAAATGGTTTTGCAACACAAGCTGCATTTCTCTGACTGGCAGCAGCTCCCAGCCTAACCAGCTTCATTTGACCAGCTTTTGGGGATTATATTTGGTCTGTGGTGTTGCTGCATTTGCCTCACTTCTATTATTCTTTCTAAAGGTAATTTGTCAGTTCATTCACTCGAATAGGAATGAAAATCATGTATCCACTTCCTCTGAGCTACATAACAGAAGCTTTTCTCAAGTCATAACCAGCTTCTTTGGTTTCATCGATCAGAAAGAAGCAGCCATAATGAACATGGTTAAGCAAAAAAGCTCCTCAGTACCTGAAATTAAGTAGTCAAATCCTTTCTTTATATTTTGTCAATAGATAGATAAACGTTTTAAATTTTTGCCCTTGTTTATTGGCATTGAATCATAGTGTATCTTGCTACTGTTAATTTAATCGCTTTTTATCCTTGACCCACATGTCATGTTCATGTGGATTTTTTTTTTAAAAAATATATATATATATATATAAAACCATGATGGTTTTGCTGTATTGTTCGCGGCTAGCTTTCCAGGTTGTATTCTTTACTGGAATCTCCCTGTTGCTACTTGATTGCAGACAAAGGATCAAATTTTGCGACTGGGCAATCTGTTAGTTTCCATGAGCAATTTTGCTGCTAAGTTTTTGATAGTTAGTCGTATTCGTTGTTTAATTGACTCTTGTAAGATTATCTATTGCACCTACGAGCTAATTCGGAGCATGAGATTCACAATTGTTTACCTGCAGCATTCAATTGCATATGTGGATTCTATTGCTAGAGTATTTTCAATTTAACTTGAATGAAAAATCTATTGCTAGACTTTGTTCTTTAGAGGTTTCATCTACTTTATCTTAATTGTACAGTTACATACTCATCATAATGTTATTCAAATCAATGACATTGCATCCTACTTAAAGACGCAACTCTATTGCTCTAATTAATGATCTATCTACTAATGCCCTTTAAACTCTTCTTCTCAAAGCTTGCTGATTAGGTGAACCTTCCTCTATAGACAATTAATATATCATCAATTTTTTAAGAATTCTGTAGGCAATCATGGAACTTTGTAGTCAAGTCATTCTTTTTATTAATTTCTTAATCATATTATGCATCAGTGTCAGGTTTTGGTTGTTCAATCCTATTTTTTTAAAAGAAAGATATATATCTACTCCTTGGACCTTCCATTTAAAGTTTAATATTTGGAAAAGAGAAAGGAAAAAGCTGTTTGCATTCCCTTTGTCTAACGATGTGTTAAACATTAAAGAAAGGAGTTGTTTTAACAAATTCTTTTGTTCACTTGCTCTTCGAGAGGAAGAGTCAAATCGTTTTGGTGATTTAGTTATTAGTTGGACTAGCTCTACTAGTAAAATAAAATGATATAACAACAATAATAAAATTTTATCCCATTAGATAGAATTATCTAATCAGCTATATTGATCATTAGATATTATTGACTTTATCTTATCTTATATTATTATTTATATTTAAATATATTTTATTTTATTATTACTAACTTAGTTTTTTTTTATGATGTGAAACAAATATTCATGATTTTTTGAAATTAATATATATATATGGCTTTTGCATGCTCAAAAGTCAATGACCTCTATAATATTTATCCTAGTGGGATTCAAACCCTAATACTATTTGTTTTTTATAATCCATATATTGGACTAATCCTAGAGGTAGATAATCTCTCTTGATTCGTTTATCGAGTAAATCTAAAATACAATACATGCACATTCAGAGGCTGACCTCTAGAATTGTCCCCACTGGGATTTGAACTCTGATTCTCTTAATTGCCCTTTAAGTGTTTTTACCACTGCATCACACCTGTCGGAGTTCGAACCTTAATATTACTAGTTGTACTTTTGAGTGTTTTATCATTATATTGTTGGGACCATTGATGTTACTAGAGGAGGTGAATAACATTTCATAATTCTTTTATCGTTCTTCATTGTCATGCTCGATTACAATATATCAACATACAGTAAAAATAATAAAACAAAGTAAAACATATACATAACAAATTGAGATTTTATGTGATTCTGAATCCTCATTCCTACTTCATAGCTAGTTCTAGTAATAATCCACTATCCTTCTTCTTACTAGAGACCTTTCGAGAAATCTCTTACAATACCTTCTTCTTTACAAACAAATACAAAGCAAAAAATAAGTATACAAATGATATAAAAAGGAATCAAAATATATAATTTACACTAAGAAATTTTATTTTGATCGTTGTTTAATTTGCCTCCTGAGGTTTGAAAAAACAGTATCACTACATATCCGTCAAAACACCTAAGAATTCGCATCAAAGTCTCCTCTAAGTTTTTTTTAATAGACTTTAGGTTTAGATTGATTTGCACCTATCACTCGTTTGTTTATCTCATCATCAGTTAATTGCTGCACTGAAATTGATTATTACACTTGTAAAATGACTCTTACCAACTCTGGTTTGACCATAAATAGTAAACTATTATTGTTTATTAATCGATTGATGTACAAATAGTTGAGTGTCACAGTCAACTCAGAAACCTTTTGTTCACTACAATACTGACATCAATTACGTACTATTCATCAATCGATTACGCCAATCAGTTGAGTCTTCACAATCAAGTTTAAAAAAAATTTCTATAATGCTATCAGTCGACTATTACTATTCATCAATCTACTGATTTGGTATCAGTTGAGTGTAACAATCCAGTTTCAAATTTTTTGTTCATTACTACCGTGCCATCAATCAATTGAACAAATTCATCAGTCGACTGTTATTATAGCAGAAAACACTATATATAGTAGAAACAATATAATGTTTACCGTTGACTTACACCGTTCATCAATCAATTGTACTGTAGCAGACACTGTAATAATGTTGAACATACTGTTCACAATGAATACCTTTATGCCGAGGACTCTCATATCTCCGAAACATCCTTGTATGATCAGTATAAGTCAATCATGACTTGCTAAGGTTTCATTCTTGCCTAGTATTCAATTGATTTTAACTTACTATGACTTTTTTTTGTAAAACATCCGATAAATCTTGACTTGCTAGACTTTATGTTGTCTAGCATCTAGTCAATCTTGACCTGTCGGGATCTCCTCATTGATTAGCATTCGGTCAATCTTGACCTATCAAGATTTTATCGTTGCTTAATATCCGGCCAACCTTGACCTGTTAGAACTTTCCATGCATATCTGTCTAACATCCGACTAACTTTAACTTGTCAAGATTTCACTTTCTTATGTCTAATATTTGGTCCTCTATGACATATTAAGACTTTCCAAATTATCATATATCTGATCAAATTTAATTCACTTGGACTTTTCTACTGTTAAGTGTCTGATCAATTTTGACCTACTTGACTCTTTACTCTAGTCAACAAATATATTGATCGACTATCAAATATTTTGTTAACTTTGACCTATTGCTCAATCAACTAATATATTGATTAAATATTGAAACTTAACTCGAGTCAACTCGAATATGATTAACCGAGATTGATTGATTAACCTGATCAAGAAGATTGATTGTACCAACTTGTATTACTGCCCTAATTCACTCACATGGTGCAATATACAGTCATTATCATGCTGTTTTCATGGCACAACAATGATGACCAGAAAAAAAAAACATGAAAAGTTTCAAACTACTCTTCGTCTCTTCCTCACCATCATAGCAATATCCTTGATATAACCCTAAACATACACACCTAGAAAAATAGGACGTATCATCAGGATGCCACCTTTGGATCATCAAAGTCAAACAAACTGACCTGACCTGCATCATTCCCTTCAAATATCTCTTTAATTTCTTGCTGTTGATTGAAAAAAGCGAAAAAAAAAAACTATCTTTAAACACCTGCAACTTGACCTTTTGAAGACCAAAGACACTACTCTTGATATGGTCAATTATGCAAGTGGTAGATCTTGATGAGACCTACCTAACCTTAACTAAGGCACTAAGTTGACCCCTTAATTAATCCTAGAGCTAGCTAGGGTTTTTATTTTATGAAGGGAAAGAAATCCGGATAGGATAAAAATAATTAATCAGATAATATCGAATCTAGAAGGATCGATTTAATTCTATATAAATTTTTCATCAGCCACTTAGGTAAATCACGAAAATGTACATGAAGACTTATCCTGACAGCCAATATTCTTAAGCCAGCTATCCATTAAGAAGAATTTTTTTTTAATAATATGTCGCAACTGAATCACGAACTCCAGATCCCTGATTTATTATTAGAGAGTCTAAGCATAACACCCTACCCCCGGGAACCCATATTAAGAGTCTCATGTTTTTATTATTGGTGCATATTATATCACATATATGCAGGGGCATAGCTACGTATGCCAAAGGGGGTGTCACCACCCCCTCAAATATTGGGAAAAACTCATATATTGAAAATAAAAATTAAATGCCTAATTATAAATTTTAAAACCTTTTAACCTTATTTTTTAAAAACCCAATTAATAATTTGTTATCCAATCAAAACCTATTTTAGTTTTTTCTTTCTCCCAATTTTTTTTCCCTCTTCTCCCATTTTATTTTTCTTCTCTTATTTCATTGTGTTTTCTTCTTCTTCTTCTAATCTCCTTTGTTTTTTTTTTCTAACTCTAATTTTACCCTCAAAATCCTTTGTCACGTGTTGCCACCGCTATTGTCCAAACCATTATTGTAGCACATTATTACTATGAGTGTCGTTGTTGTTTGCTGTCAGTGCTGTCATCATTACTTTGTCGACAATCCACAATAAAGACCTTTTTGATTGAAGTGAAGTTTTTTTTATTTAATCTATTTTGATTAAGAATTTAAGTGTTAATTTTTTATATATTTATACTTTTATTTGTTATCCATTTTGTTTATTGTTTGTTTTTGAATTATATAAAAAAAAGATAATCATTAAATTGGACGATTATATTTTTAAAATATTATTTTAATAATAAATTAAGTGAAATAGTAATATTAAAGTCTTTTAAATAAATACGAGATGAATCTACTTTAAAAGGGCATCTCCTCCTCTTCTCTTCTGTCTCATCCACCACTTCTTGATGTTTGAGTATATCCTGGATTAAGAAAGAATATCATTGAATATAATATGAATGACGGATCATTATTTCAAATAAGGCTAAAATTAAAAATTAAAAATTTAAGTTTATTTTTAACTACTTAAATTTAAAATTTAAACTTTTGAATGGTGAAAATTGATGTACATTAAGTTTTTAAAAATCACCTTCCTGATCTAAAATGCACGAAAAAGAAGTTTTCTTACTGTTCAGATTATACTAAATTAAATTGACCCGTATGTGAGTATAATTTTCGTACGTTAAATGTCGAACTGGTGGACAGATCAACTCATGATATCATTCGGATATTATCTTAATTCGCTATGACCACGTGTACTTGGTGGAGATTCTAGTTTGTCTATCGCGAGTCTCGAAATCTCTACTCGGTCGTCAACCAATTTTTCAGGTAACTCAATTATTGCAAACAATATAGAGTGTCTAACAGTTTGATCATAGCTTAATCATTACCCAAGGTCAATGTTTAGTATACGTTTTGTGGAGTCAACACTTCCACGTGGTACATGAGGAGACAGTGAAAAGATTGCCTAACCTAACTACGTTATTATCATGGTGGACACCTAAACTTGCACTCGTCCTTTTTGTCCATGATTTTCATCTTTCTTGAATATATTTCCTCGATCTATAAAATCCTCTTTTGATTCACTTCAATCTAATTGACCTCTTGCTCAACATGCTGACTTGTACGGCACGTCAACGGTTGGATAATCTTTTTTTTTCTTCTCTCTTGCCGTTGTGACAGATCCAAGCAACACAATTATATACGGATTAATTAGGCGTATTAAGTATTAACTTCACTATTTTAATTCTTTATTAATTTGACTATTTCCCAGACAAAAGAATATCTGCGACGGGACGTGTCTATCTATGGTCGTTTACCACCCACGACCAAGAGCCAATGCGTCGCCGCGACGTCGACGGAGGACCGCCGCATTATGAAGAGTTTGACCGACAGCTGTGAGCGGTCAATATTTTTGTCGTCACGCTGAGCAGACAGATACGCGGCCCCATGTGGAGACGGCTGTTGACCTCGAGAACGCGCGTGCGTTCATTGGGTCCCACGTTGACCTCAACCAACAGCACGCAGCCGGTGGCGTGCCAGCTGAAGGACGCCGCCTAGTGAAAAAAAAAACAAAAAAGAGAAAAGAACAATTTGATAACTTCACGTCAATATTTCATTTTAACTTTTTTAATCAAAAGACATCCTCTTATTGTTCAGTTATATATAATTATTTAGTTATCCTCTAATATTATTCAATACTATTATCTTTCTAAATCTTCTATCTAATTTTTAAACCATTATGATTATATAACTACTATAACATGATCATATTAAGTGAGCAGGTCAAATCTGTATTGTATTAACTACAATATCGTAACTATTATAATGTAAATATTAAATTTGTATTGTAGTAATTGTAATGTCATAACTAATACAATGTAAATTCCTACCATTTATGTTGTTGTAGGTATGATTTATCAACTATGAAACTGCGTTAGAATTCCTATTAACATTGAATTTATTAATTATGCATTGTAATAACTACAAAACTGTTATAATATATGTAACAGCTATAAAAATCAAAATTACTATAATATGTCCAACCAACTCAAGATTTAGATGGGAAATAACAGTATTGAATAGTATTAAAAGACAGTTGGGTAATTATACATGGTTGAATAGTAGAGTAAGATGCCTATTGATAAAAAATTAAAATAGGGCACCTTTTGATGATTTAGAAAAAAATATCCTTTTGATTATTGTCTACAAATATTTTAATATTAAGATATATTTTAGATAAAATATACTCGTGTTATTTTTTTTTTTATAATTATATCCAACTCTTATATGAGCTGATTAATCCTGAAGGTGACCTACTCAGGCTCATAGATATTTGTTTTATCGACTATAAAGATAAATTAGAAAGCCTTCATACTTAAACATTATAATTTTTTTAAAATTTTCAAGTGTAATGTGATGTGATTTATATACTCAGTGCCTTAGTTTGATAAATTATAATTATATTATGTAGGATAAGATTAAATTTATCGTGTAAGCGTACAGATTGGATTTGAGGAGTGAATATAGCGGTCAGGGTTCACTAGGGAATATATTTGGTGGGCCAACTGTTGGATTTATTTAAGACTTTGACATTTCTTTTGATTGTTTGTCCTTCTTTTGTCCTTCAATTAAAAACTATTTTAGTTATGATAGAAAAATAGCATGCGTTGTCTTAGAATTGAGTGGGAGAAGTAGGTATAGGTGTAATATGTTAAAAAATTCTCTCTTTTTGTAAAAGAAATAAATTTATAATCATTTTAGATAATCTATGCTTTAAAAAAAATGCAAATCAATGTTTCTTTTTTCTAAAAATCTATAAAATTTTAATACCAAGTGATAATAATAAAAATAAATAATAGAAGTACGTTCGACAAAATAAGTTGTTATTGACAATTTAAGTAGTAAAAAGTTAGATTGATCAATCGATCGGTTCGACCTTTGATCTGATTCATAACTATTTTTAATTATACTGGTTGAATTGGATTGGGTTGAGTTGGGTTGAGTTTGAGTTGAATTGCGTTGGGCTCCACCATACGGCTTTATATAAGTGGTGGGTATTAATAATAATTCATCATTCCTTCTCCTACCAAACCTCTCCCCCTCCTCATCTCTCTCAGCTCAATTCCATCAATCCATGGCCGATCACCAGTTCCAACCATGCAGCAGCTGGTGGACTGCTGCAGCCGCCGGATTCAGGCAGGACGCCGTCAGCCTCCCCGCCACACCACCGCCGTTGGTCAGCTGCTCCACCGTGCTGGGAAGAAGCCTCAACTATTGCAACGAGATGATGATGACCAGTACTACGTCACCATCCGCGTCGGTCTCGAACAGCTCGGTGACCTTCCAGGACCGCCCTTCCACTCCGGCGATCCCTGCGCCGCCGACGGATCACTTCCACGCCCCCCATGACTACTGGAGTACTCAAATGCCCTTCTGGTATGTATATATATATTAACCCACGATCTTAGTCTCTTCTCTCATGATCAGTAATTAATTAATTAATTTCTAAGGTTTCTGATCGATTGAGCCTGAATTAACTCGATCGATTTAATTCGTGAACAGTTTCCACGGCCTGCTTCAGGAAGACGCGATGAACATGGACATGAATCCACTAGACATCTCATCGATCGATCAGTCTTCCTTCGCGTCACCTTACGCGTTGCTGCACGGGCTCGATCTAGAGCAAGATGGCGGATCGCAGAGCTCCTTCTCCGGCGAGGCTCTCTTTTCGAATCCAACCGCAACGGCAACCGCAACCGAGCACCATAACTTGAGGCCTCCTCCTCAGCCTCCCCGCCATTATCAAAGCTCAAGTAGCTACAGCAGCAGTAACCTCGTCAAGGTCAGTTCCTTAATTAATTTACTTATTATGGTATCATTTCTCGCTCATTCGATCAGAGCTGCATGCAGACACCTTCCACTTTAGGAACGAAGGATTCCATGGAGAATTATAGGAAGAACAGTGGCGAACCAGCTCCCAAAAGGACCAGATTAATAGAGACTAATTCTTCCCCATTACCGACGACATTCAATTGTGGCAAAAAGACGAATACGCTCACCCCTAGCGCGCCAGCCAACCCGTCCCAGGGATTACCAACGACATTCAAGGTACATACGCAAAGAGTTATTCTATGTCCTTGTAATCAACTACAATATATCAAACTAATTAATCAATCGATCGATGATTGCATTAATTAATTGTAAATTCAGGTGAGAAAAGAAAAATTAGGGGATAGAATTACTGCAATCCAACAACTAGTGTCACCTTTTGGAAAGGTATACCGAAACTGGCTAAAACCTATTGATTAGTCTCCCTTCTTATTCTCTAACTCCATTATTAACTCTGCAGACTGACACCGCATCAGTATTGCACGAGGCGATCGACTACATCAAGTTCCTTCATGATCAAGTTCGCGTAAGTCGTTTGATCGATCGATATCATGTTGGAAATATTTAAGTTGTGTGTACTCATAAAGGTTATAATTGTCGATCAGGTACTGAGTGCCCCCTACCTAAAGATTAATGGTCATCCAGTGCTGCAGCAGCAAATAATGGTATATGCATACAATTAATTAGCTAGGGTTTTCTTTCTGATCTATATCGACTGTTTTTCATGAACTTCATATCTAATGTGATAATGATATACATGACAGAATTTGGAGAAATCAAAGGGATGTGAAGTGCAAAACCAAGACCTAAGAAGCCGAGGGTTGTGCCTAGTTCCCATCTCAAGCACATTTGCAATTGCTAATGAGATGCCAACTGATTTCTGGACTCCTACCTTTATGGGAGGAGCCTTAATTTAGGTAGGGAGAGCATGTGTGTAATAGTCATCAATACTGGTGTTTTTAAAATCGGACCGACCGAATCATATTGAATTGGCTGATCTGGTCCGGGTTTAAAAACACTGATCAAGATCTAAATACACAAATTGATCTTTTAGTATATATTGCTAGGCAAAATGACTCCTCATGATCAGTATATAACATCATTTGATATGTGTTTTTATAGAGTAAAGGGGAAGGAAAGACAAGTGTGGTGGTGACCCAACAAAACTAGGCATGGAATTTTGGGACACCACTAGTTGTTGTTGTTGTTATATTGGATGATGAAAATGGGAACAGGTGGGGAAACATGGCATGATTAGTGGTTTGGAGTAGGGAATTATATTAATTGATGTTTTGTTTTTTTTTCTTCTTGTTCTTACAAATTATTATTTGGAGGAGAAAGAAAAAGGAAATAACAAGAGCAAGTGTATGGCTTTAAATTACTGACAATTAGGATCAACTTCTTCTTGATTGTCCATTTGAATTTATATATATATATATATATGCTAGTGGAAGTCTGAGAGGGTAGTCCTCAAGTTCTTTATTTTGTACTTGAATGAAATTATTGTCCTTCTTCCATGTGTTGATTGGGTAGAGTTCCTTTGTGATTGATTGATTAGTAAGGAAGCATATATTTGTGACTCCATATTAGACGAGGACGTTTCTCACGAAACGTTTGTACTCTTGATTCTAACGTGAGATGGAAATAATATTTGGTTGGATAAAATAATTTGTTATAGGAGATATTAGTAAATTAGTTGAATTTAAATATATAGAATCTCACACTGTCAGTAAGAACTAGTTTATGCCAAGTGATGAATTCAGACTACATAATGGCTGAGTGAAAGAGTGGACTGTGAGGCCGAGTGTCTGGTTGGGTAGAGAACCCGACCGAGCAATGTGCCCGAGTGAGTGAGCACAGTAGACCAGTAGTCAGTGGGGCAGAGTAGCCGACCAGGTATAGTGGTCGAGCAACAGATCAGTCTGAGTGACCAAACGGGTATAGTAGGTGACCGGGTCGAGCAGCAGAGTAGACTGAGTGATCGACCGGGTATAATAGCCAACCAAATATAGCGGTCGAGCAACAAAGCAGACTGACTGATCGACCAGGTATAGTAGCCGACCGCGTATAGCGTTCAAGCAGCAGAGCAGACTGAGTGACCTACCGGGTATAGTAGCCCACTGGGTATAGTGGTCGAGCAAACCGAGCGAGAGGCTGAGCGAGTGAACGACCAAGCAGGCAGACTGAGCGGCCGTGCAAGAGGCTGAGCGAGTGAGCGGCTGAGCGGGGCACACCGAGCGGCTGTACAAGAGGTCGAGCGAGAGAGTGGCCAAGCGTGCAGACTGAGCGGTAGTGCAGGGGGTCGAGCGGGCAGACCGAGCGGCCGAGCAAGAGAACAAGACAGTCGGGAAGAGAGGTCGAGTCACCAAGGGAACTAAGAGGCCGACTAGGCAGACAGAAAGGCAGATCGGGCGAGCGTACGGAGGCCTACGTTGGACGTAGTTTTCTTGAAAAAGATTTGCCCCACCTCTGTCTGCACTTTGAGGTATACTCGGGTCGTCTATTTTATAGGGTACAACGGTTAACTGTGATTCCCACCAAGCACTGATAGTCACGGTGAACTGAGTGGTACCCGACTACTATCATGGACACTCCACTAAGTAAATGTTGTATGACAAAGGAAGAGGAAAATGTAGATGGAGGGCTTTTATTTTTCTATGTGTATAACTGTTTACTTATAGTCATAGTCTTTTTATATTGAAGGCCATACCAATAGACAACATTCATGACATGTAGTCGCCTTTAGCTCGAGAGTAAATGTCTTGGACCACTTTTTTATGGTCCAGGGGATGAACCACTCATATTTACAGTCGGATCGTGGCCGCGATCTGACCGTAATTGGTTGCGATCATTTCCTGTATTTACCGTCCCCACCAGGTTAGGAACACAACTAATTATAACTGAATCATGACTACAATCTGGCAATAAATAATCCTACCTCCTTTAGCTCAGCTGCATTAACAATTCCATTACTTAGATAATTCAACTGTTGTAGTATACGGCTGAGTATTCAGTCTGTCACCCGCAAAACCCGGGTTCGATCCCCGCTCACAGCGGAGTTTTTATTATTTGTTTAATTATCCTATCATGGATTTGGCAATGTCTGTACGAAGGATAACATAGCAAACAGCTACTTCTCTGACGAATCGAAGTTCATTTAAAAAAAAAATAGTTTGCAACTCTAAAAATGACAAGTTTCCTGAGCAATAACAAATTCAAGGAATCAAAATGTATTTAACTTTTTCTCCAGATACAATTGGAACAACTTTTGCAACTGCCAATTAGAAGAATCTAAAACAGCAGAAACTAATTCAATAGCATAAATGATCTGCTATACCTATCGCCAATACATCAGTTATTACAACCAAACCTCCTAGGATGTTGATATGCTACAACATGTTGTGCTTCGAAATAGAGAGAGAGACTTATTGTCTTAAGCAATTTAACAAGCTGACTAAAGTTTATAAAACTTCGTAAGCGAAAAAAAGGCCTTCCAAAACAAGAATCCCTTTTTCAGCTTCACGTGCCTCTCTTAAATGAATTGCCACCACCTTTTCGGCGGGGCATTCTTCCACTACCAGATGAACTCCCTGGATTAAACTGCATAGGATCTGTTATCGCACTTTGTCTGGAAGCTGCCAGGAATGGCTGACCATGACTTTGATGATTACCTAGCATCGGGGAAACACCTTGGACGGCGGGCACGGGCATCAAAGGTGCTTGGCCAATGCCAATCTGCCCCACCAGTGTCGGGGGCACAAGAGCACAAGAATTTATGCCTATTTGTGGTAAATTTGGGGTGCTCAGCATCTGGAAAAGTTGTGGATGAGACGGCATCAAAATGTTGTTTTGCTGCTGGTGAAGGCGAGCTTGATTCTCCAGCTGTTGGTTTAGAAACAAATTCATCTGCAAGCCGGTCATAGCAGCAATCTGCTGCTGCATTCCATGAGCAAGCATCACATTCTGAAGCTCTTGCATTGGAACTGAAGGTGGCCAAAAAGTTTGCTGCTGCTGCTGTTGCAGAGGTATAGGCATTCTGAAAGCCATGGAAGGATTCGTTTGCTGCAAAAATGGCATTGCATGGCCTGGGGAAGCATGTTGATGTTGTGACAGTTGATAGGATGGAGTAGCAGGATTGCTTAGAGCATTGACAGCTAGTGAAGCTGCCTGTGCAACTCCACTTCCACTAGCCAAATGTCGGGAAGATAATGACTTGACTGAACCAGAATTGCATAACCTCGAAGGTTTCTTATGACCGCGTGTGCCAGGGCCTGATTGTTCCACAGTTTCTGGACCATGGGAGAAAGTTGTGCCAGGGCCTGATTGTTCCACAGTTTCTGGACCATGGGAGAAAGTTGGAATGTTGCTCTTGTTAGCCCCTGTACCTTTATCCCTAGTTTTCTTTTTCTGGGTGCCCTTCTCTCGATTCCGAAATTTGAAATCATCAGTTCCTCTCTTTGTCTGACGCAGAGATCTCTTATACTCTGTTTCCTTTTCATCATCTGAAAACTCCATCTCATTGAAGACCTCCTCATCATTCTCACCAGATGCATCATATCCTCTCTTAGAAATGTCCTTATCTAGGACATAGGCAGCAAATTCCATAACAAAAGAGACAGCAGTTCCCTCAATAATCCCAAGTGGAACATCTTTCTCAGAATTATACCGAACAACATAGTAAGGGTTCTTTACTGGCCCAAATATTTCATCGATTATACCCAACGGGATCCTGGTTTCTGTAATCCACAGAATGGAACCCTCATTTAAAGGATTGTGATTCACTGCGCCCTCAACAATAACACTATTACCAAATACCTGATGAATGAAATAACAAGAAGCCATTAATCTAATACATCTAACAAGGACAGCATCCAAATCACACCTTTAATCTGCTTTGCAAAATGACTGATATATAATTTACAAAAGAAAAACAACAAAGAATGTAAGTGTTCCACTGAGACGTCATATTAGCACATGGCCATCATTCACTGGAAAGGAACATGTAGAGTCCCGTGGTGATGGATCATCTAGAAACAGTGATAGCAAAGATTTGGGGTTCTAAACTTAGTGTTTCGTTATTAAAAAGTAAGCTTGACTAGGAAAGAACATGATGGTTTATTCTTTGATCTATCAGAAAGTTGAAAATTACCAAATTGACAGATGAGTAGGCAACTTACTGATGAAATCAACCCTACTGGAATTGTCTGGTGATGCGGCTCCAAAGAGACTTCAACTGGAGGGACCGGAGGAAGAACCTGCATTATAACTATGTCAACAAGCATTCATTGGCAAGAAATAGAAAAAAATCAACACATCCATTTCAGGTTTAGGAAGTGAAAGGAAAGATTTCTCAACCTCAAGCTCATTTTTTGACTTGACAGGACAACTCAAGACCTCTTCTTCATCGTCGCTCCCAATAGGGAGCTCTTCGATGCCCACTCCACCAACACCATGAGATCCGGCATCATCCTCTTTCTCATCTTCGCTACTGCCTGTTGAAGTAGACGAGTCGGAGTCTTCGCTCGACGATTCATCGCTCTCAGAGTCGTCCGACCTTGTTTCACCACCTTCCGAACCACTATCCATATCGTCATCTTCTGAAAGAGGATGTTGTCGCGTAACCTCTCCCGCAGCCGCAGGGACAGGGGGATCAGGTAACAGGTCTTCGCAATTCCCAGACAAGCTAACGCCCTCCATCTTCTCATAGATGGGAATATCCAACTCCGAGCTGTTGGTCATGGAAGCGTCTGCGTTCAGCGCGGACGAGACGGATTCTCCTCCCCCGTTGCTACTTGGGACAAAGACGCCTTCGTCTACTGTGCTGGATTCTCTTGGCGCTTCTACAGGGAGATCGAAGGCAGGAGATCGAGGTGGAGATCCATGGGCGAGGCCGCCGTCGGGCGAGCTAAGGTTTATCTTTTCTTCGTCCATCTATGGAAGGGAGGAAGTTAGGGTTTCTGCCGGCGACGATGATAGGGTTTAAGAGGAGCAGTTGGCTCTCGCAATGCAATATATTTACAAAAATGTCCCTGAGAAATATGTAATAGCATAATAGCCGTATAACTTAAATATAAATAATAAATTTTAATACATCATGTTCATGTGTGTGTATATAATAATTTACTATGATGGACCCAGTTCGTTTGAATTAAATTCAGGTATCTCGGATTCAATCATAAGTTTTTTTTATTTTTTATTTTTTATTTTTTATTTTTAGATATATTATATGTATTTAAAATTTAAGATTTTAAAATTTAGGAGTTAAGTTATAATAGATTTAAGTCAATAAAATTTTCTTTTTAGTGTTCAGACTTCTCTTAAGGCTACGTTTGGTTGGGTGTAATGTAATCTAGCTTGTAATGTAATCAAATTTGTAATGTAATGTAATGTAATCT
>JBBMJZ010000019.1:21050462-21060702 GCA_037833815.1 Zingiber zerumbet
TATAATTTCATACCCCTCAATGGTTCCACATACTCGAGTTAGTGTTCATCCATGAATCCAACTCGTATGTGAATCAATTTTCGACCAACCCTTCATTAGACATTAATTTCTCATTCACTCGAGAAATTGGTTTACGACGGTCTGCTCGCAAAAAAACCATCTTATCCCTATTGGTCACCAAACCAATTTTCCAACAATCCCTCATATCAATGGAAATTATAGATAAGTTTCAAATCTCAAACAAGAGTTTCATTAGAAGACTATTGCATCAAGAGAGGTAACATGTGGCTTTGAACCTTTTGTAGTGGAATATGATCGGATTTACTTAGCTACCCAATGAACTATGTCTTAAATTGTTCAGTCGTTGGTGTAAACCAAGATAATCATATCCACACAATAGCCCCTAGGCTTTTACCATATCTCTATCGTATCCATTTTGGCCATGGACAAAGCTTGAGATTCATAAGTGTTTCATTGAAGCGGCCTGTCTTCACACTTATATAGGTGATCTCCTATTAAGAGTATCCTGCAATACCCTATTATACCCTTTACGATATAATATAGAAATCATTAAGAACTTTTGTTCATCCTTTACTAATTTCATAGGTTGCACATTTTGTCTCCAAAAATGAGTTGGAGTAATTACTCCTAGGTGCCTCGAATCTTGTAGCTTAGTTGTCTCTTTTGAACCATGATCTTGGGATCTCCAGTTAACATGGTTGGGTTACCATTACTCGATTTAAATGTTGAGTTTCAGACTCATTCCCCTAGACATGCAGTATAATTGATCTCTTGGTAGGCCTAGTGGATCCGCACAATTCTCCATATTCAATGGAGATTTTACTACTAGAGATCTATTGCTTTAATGATATTAAGTTATTTCAAAACTTACCCTTTTACACTAGTGCCCTTTTCATAATTTCTTAGATACCATAATGTATCATATATATTGGCACAGTGGTTAACCCCCACATTAGAAGGTTCATGCCCTTTCAATGCCTTATAGAGATTTTTCATTTCTATCTCACTAGACTTGTGGTTTACCGAGAGGACAATTTCCCCCATAATTTTCAGGATAAACCCAAAACTTATCAACATAGCTTTTATCATCTCCTCAATGTTTAAGTCACCGTTGTTGAATTGAGGTGAATGTGATATAGTCAATTATTGGAATGTTGCTCTTCCTATATTCTCTCCCTCAATCACCATGGATGATCTTGCTTAATTGATTTTTCCAATCATATTTCTAGTGTTTTATAAAACACTTCAAGGGCCTCAATCTTGCTTAAAAGCAAGTCTACATAACTCCAATCTTCTAATTTCACCGAGTTAAAACTACGTTTGTCTAATCAGGATAATGATCACGATTACACTTGTTGTCAAAAAAAAAAAGTGCTCAATCTAAAAAGCATGCATCAATTGGTTTTCCAATTTCATTAATTGGAGTGTTGACCAGGATTGTATTACTCTTAGAGAGATACTCGACTCAAGAAGCATACATTCCTTGATCTTCCAATCTCATCGAGCCAAAGCTATGATTGTTTGATTGGAGTACTGACTAGGAGTATTACTCTTCGAGAGATACTCGACTCAAGAAGTATACATCCCTTGGTCTTTCAATCTCATTAAGCTAAAGCTGCGGTCATTTGATTAGAGTGCTGACCAAGATTGTATTACTCTTCGAGAGATACTCGACTTAAGAAGTATACATCCCTTGGTCTTCCAATCTTATCGAGCTAAAGCTGTAGTTGTCTGATTGGAGTGCTGACCAAGATTGTATTACCCTTCGAGAGATACTCGAAGTATACATCCCTTGGTCTTCCAATCTCATTGAGCCAAAGTTGTGGTTGTCTGATTGGAGTGCTGAGCAAGATTGTATTACTCTTCGAGAGATACTCGGCTCAAGAAGTATACATCCCTTGGTCTTCTAATCTTATCGAGCTATAGCTGCAGTCGTTTGATTGGAGTGCTATCCCTTCGTGAGACACTTGACTCAATTCTTAGTGACTTGCAACACATGTAATGCAATCCTTCAAACTCATCTATTTTGACCTCCACTTAGGTCTTATTGAGTTAGACTCAAGTCTAGCTTTTTAATAAGTGGGCTTGATCTTCGTTTTTTGGATAGTTTAAACTCACTATCCTCAACTTTGTGACTTTAGTCAAATGACCCCCACAAAGCCTTGACCATCATTATACCTATGGTATAATTTTGTTGTCCATCTTTTTAAGGCATGGTTCTTATATAATTCTATTCTTCTTTACGAGTAACTCTCACATTACTTGAGGTGCACTTTTAGATGCACTAGGACATCTTTTGATAGTAACCTTAAAAGATACATTTTCTTCAAGTAATACAGTGTCTTTTACTGTCATCACTTGAAGATGATTACGGAGAATTTCTCCAATTTCTCTCTAGTAGGAGTGGGACCCACGGTCACCATAATCACCAATATCGTCTTAAGATTATTGGATATTTTTCTTTAAGAAAAAATGGGTATATTGATCTTCGATGTTGAGATCCAACAGTTGGGCCCGATTAGTCATCTCGACGATGAGTCGATGACTCTAACCGGTGGAGCTCGGTATGGTGATGTGGACCTTGTCCCATTTATACTCTTGACATCCCCTTTCAATTATTGAAGTACCCCTTCGGATAACAGACATACCCTTCTTGGTATCGTCGCTACCAACCTAATCTCGTCGGTCGTCGAGTTATCCCTTCGACACAAAATCCCTTTGGGTAAACTTATCCCTAAGGATAAGATTATTAAGGTCGAGGTGAAGGCTAGGTCTTCTTTCCTTAAGACAATAATGGCCCACCCAAGTGCTTACGGTTTATTGGCAATCGTCTCCCAAGATACAACGACTTGCGTCTTGAAATAGGAGCACCCAAATTTCGAGCCCTGTCGAACTTTCGAAGCCTTGAAACTTTTAAGAGAGGAGAGAAAGAAGAGAATCCAAGAGGAGAATTCACAACTTGAGAATTGAGTGCTTTGAGTGGAAGGAATGAGGTTTGTTTTATAGGGATGAAGGGTTACTCCTAAAAGGTGAAAGGTTTCTTCCAAGAGGTGAAAGAATATGGGATGTCTTTTCCCTTAAACCTTTTCACTTAAACCTTTTTACTTAAACCTTTTCATTATGATTAATTAATTTAATTGATTAATAAGATTAACTATTTACTTAATCTATTATAAATATTAATTAATCAATTAATTAATATCACCATGATTAATCTTTTAATCAATCAATAAATTAATTATAATTTCATACCCCTCAATGGTTCCACATACTTAAGTTAGCGTTCATCCATGAATCGAACTCGTATGCGAATCAAATTTTCGTCCAATCATATCAGACCAACCCTTCATTAGACATTAATTTCTCATTCACTCGAGAAATTGGTTTACGACGGTCTACTTGCGAAATAGTCATCTTATCCATATTGGTCACCAAACCAATTTTCCAATAGTTTATGATTGCATGGGATGTTGCTACCATTAGAGGGGTTCAGGACTGAGAGGAACTGTGGACACTAGGGCTCGACCAAGGGTTGTTTTGATCCCGGTGGGTTGCAACTGCTTGGGGTTGGATTTCTAGAGTCTGAATCATGTCTTAGGATGTTAGTAAAGGTTTAATTGTGTCTCGGTTCGAGTCGGAGAAAAAGTTATTAAAGTTTAAGTCAGTAATAGTCTAAAACGGGTAAGTTTAGATGTGCCTAAGTAAAGTTATGTCTCGAGAAAAGGTTAGAAGTCATGGCAATGTCCCGAGTAACCATAATAAGTGTTTGAAAGGTTATATGAAAAGTTTAAAAAGTTTCGAAGTTATGTGCTAATGGTATGAAATGTGTGGATGCATGCTTATTTTATGAAAATGATGAAAAAGGTAATTTCTTTTTAGAAAGGAAAGGAAAGGAAAAATCTTTTTGAGGAATGTGAGAGGATGGGTGAGGACTCCGTCGATAATGTGGGCGGTGAACTTACAAAAAAAATGATTAATGGAAATACCGCGAGGGAAAAGACCCCAGAGGGAGCCCGATTACGGGAAAAGGGCCCAAAGGAAGCCCATATCGGATTCTCATATATAGCCCAAAGGGATACGATGAAGAAGTGGTTGTTGAACTCTGGTGAACTTACAAAATGATTAATGGGAATACTATGAGGGAAACGGCCCCAGAGGGAGCCTAGTATTGGATTCTCATTATAGCCCAAAGGGATGCAACGAAGTGGTCGGTGAACTCCGGTGGACTTACAAAATGATTAATGGGAATACCATGAGGAAAAAAGTCCAAGAGGGAGTCTGGTTATGGGAAAAGGCCCAGAGAGAGCCCAATATTAGGTTCTCATATATAGGCCAAAGGGATGTGACAAAGAAGTGGTCACTGAACTCCGCCGCTTGGTACCATAGTTTATTGATCATCAATCGAATAAAGGATAGAGGAGTCACTTTCAATGATCAAACTTCACCTAAAATGTCTAGGATTAAGGATGAGGAAAAAGTATATGATACTTAAAGTATTTTAAATATTTATGTGAATGCAACTGCAAATGATTTAAAAGTTAATTGTATTTTTATTAAAAGTATTTTTAAATGCATGTGACTGTATATTTATGTATTTGCTATTAGTGTTTGAATGTGCTGAGTCATTAGACTTACTAGGGTATAATGGTTGCAGGTGATGAAAATATGGAGGCATGAGACACTAACTCTTGATTGGACTAGGCATGACAGTATACTCCTGAGGACCTTGCATCTTCGCAAAACTATGTTAAATGAATTTTTATGAGAGAATTTTTAAATTGAGAGAGTTGAATATTCTTGAAAGTTAAAATATTGAGTTTTTACTTGAAGATTAGGTTTTGAATGGTTTTAGATAGTTTGTTTAGACTTATGTTTGTGTGACTGGCAAATTTAGATTTTAATGCAGTTGAGATTTTATTTCAAAAATATTAGTAAAATAGTTTTTAAATATTGATTCTATAAGTATAGGTTTCAACCATATATATTATATATAAAAAAATTGAGTATAATTTAAGTGAGAGTTAGGGTCATTTCATTTTCACAAACTAAATACTAATTCATCTATTTCACCAGCAGAAAATAGAAACAAAGACTTTCAGATACAGAAAACTCAACTCCAAACCCACAGTTCAGCATATTAGGCTTAGTTCATTACTAGAAAACCAAAATTTCAACACCAAACAGAAGGAAAATTTCAATACAAATCTAAAAAACAAAAACATCACATATATGAGACAAATTTTTACCTGCAACAATTATGGAAATCTCAGCTTCCAAGAAAAGCAAGCTCACAAATTACGTATGGGTGGTAGTCTTCAGGCCAGCAAATAATAAATGACAAATTTAAAGCTCCCAAAGTATAAATTAAACAGCTCTGGGCATGAATCCACTACAAGACAACAATCGCAAGAGTGTCACAATCAGACACACCATAATTGTAGAATGTTGACATCAGATTTGTTTCACAATCAAATGTACATAGAAATACCCAAGTAATTATTTCACTTAGTTGAGTAACAAATACATTCAGTGATTCAAATTTAAAGTTCAATTGATCAATATCTAAAATGTCATTTAAGATCTCTAAAGGAGTCAAGATGTAAATAAAAAAAAAAAGAAACAAACACCTATTATAAAACCAAAGAAATAATTAATCAAAATATATTAATCAGCCACCAAAATGAAATGGATGAAATAGCGATTTGTTTTGTTGGATAAATTAATATTCTTGTAAAGGAGCATGGTATAAAGAAATATTATGCCTTCATGAGTTTTTATATCATAGATTATTAAAGAATTAACTATCTTAACAAATTAATATTATAATTGCTCCATTAAATACTTAATTGTACTAACTTACCAGCTTGATTCAAAAGTATCTACATGCATATACCGAAATTACAAACTCAATTAAGGGGTGTATCCACAAATGATGAAGATGTTGAGGCAACACCAAGCTTAGCCCAAACTGAGGCAACTCCTTAAAACGATACCCCAAACACCTGAAACATTTTCAAATATAAATAAATATATATATATATATATATATATGAAAAAAAAACAACCACAGCAATTAAGGACAAGGAAAAATCAAGGTAAATAATGATATTTTTACTTTTAGGTTGGTGACACTAACTCTAGATACACTCAACCTACAAGTAAGCAAACACCAAATTAGGTTAATAAATAAAAGCAAGAGAAACCCTAGAGTAAGAGGACCAAGAGAAACTTTGGGTATGTCCAACAAATGCAAAACCTTTTGTTTTTTTTTTTTTTGAAAACTATAGGAAACAATAAAATAGTTCCTTCATAATTTAAAGAGCAACTTCGCCCGTGACAAACCAGTCATGGTCGATCTCAAGCCCGAATAAAGAAGGGTTACGTTAGGTTGTCAGCCAATGTTAAAACTAAGACAAATATTCAATGAATGAATCCATTAAGCTATTGTGTTGATGTTAGATTGTTCCCTAGAAGGAACGCGTTGCAAAATCCGACTTTAACGTCTTGGCAAGGACTGCTACATCTCCAGAACTCGGGTGTAGTGCTAAATATGTAAGAGTTCACGTTACAGGGTCCGACTGTAATGTATCTGTAAGGACTACTATATCTCCATGAGAACTTGGGTGTAGTGTTAAATAAACAAAGAGTTCTCGCATCATAGATTGGATAAGAACAAATATGATAGGAAAACTAATAATCTAAAATTTAGAATATGGAACAATACCCCTTAAATCAATGGAGGTAGTAGATACGATGATTAGGAGAAGAATTAGTATTTTGTGTATACAAGAGGCAAAATTGGTAGACGAGAAGGCAAAACTGATAAAGACCTCGGATTTTAAGTTATGGTACATAAGAAAGAGTAAAGTAAGAAATGGAGTGGGTATTGTTGCAGATAGTTCGTTAAAGGATGAAGTTATAAGAATAGTTAGAAAAAGGGATATAATTATAGCCCTTAAGATAATAGTGGCAAAAGAAACTATGAACATAATTAACATATATGCACTGCAAGTAGGATTAGATGAAGCTACCAAATTAAGATTTTAGGACAACTTAGATGAAATATTACAAAATATTCCGCCAAATGAAATGATTTTAATAAGAGGTGATTTAAATGGGCATGTCGGAGTGAAAAATGAGGAATATGATAGGGTACATGGGGGTTATGGGTTTGGAACAAGAAATGAGGAAAGGAATATATTAGATCTGCGATAGCATATGACCTTATTTAGCCAATACATTTTTTAAGAAAAGAGAAAAACACTTAGTCACTTTCAAAAGCTGGAATAATAAATCGCAAATTGACTTTCTTATGGTTAGGAAGACGGATAAAAAGATTTGTAAAGATTGTAAGGTCATCCTTAGAGAAAGCTTAACTATCCAATATAAATTAGTAGTGTATGCCTCAAACATTGTATCAATAGAAACAAAATATATATGACACTTAGAATTAAGTAATGGAAATTAAAAAATGCAAAGCAAAATATATTTAAGGAGAAGGTAAGAGTATAAACATTAGGTGAAATATATGGTGATTCTAATACGATATGGGATAAGATGGTATCAAAGATGAAAATAGTAGCTAAGAGTATACTCGGTGAGTTAAAGGGGCATGCATCACTAAGTAAGGAATCTTAGTGGTGGAATGAGAGTACAACAGAAAGTGAAGGAAAAAATGAATAGCTTATAAGGAATTATATATTTATAAAACAAAAAAAACTTAAAAAAATATACAATAGCCAAGAAAGAAACTAAAAGAATAGTGAATGAAGCAAAAAATGAAACTTTTAAACGATTATATCAAAAAATAGGATACAAAAGAAGGGAAAAGAGGTATTTATAGACTAGCTAAAGTGAGAAAAAGAAAGACAAGAGATCTTATCCGAATAAAATGTATTAAAAATGAATGTAATAGGGTACTAGTAAACGATGGAGAAATAAAAGAGCGGTGGAAGAGGTATTTTTATCAACTTTTTAATGAAGATTTAGGCGACCAACTTAACTTAGGTGTTTTATGTGACCGTAAAAGTACCTCTAAAACTTAAAGGAAAATTCTACAAAACCGCAGTTAGACCTGCTATGACTCGAGCACATGAACAGAAGATGAGGGTTGCAAAGATGAGGATATTAAAGTGGATGTGTGGATAGACAAAAATGGACAGAATAAAAAATGAGAGCATTAGAGAGAAAGTCGAAGTTGCATCAATTGAGGGAAAACTTCGAGAGGCACTTTTAAGATGGTACAAACATGTACTTAGACGACTAATAAATGCTCCCATTAGGTGATGTGAAACTATAATAAGTATGCATATTAAACGAGGAAGAGGAAGACTAAAAAAACTTGGTTAGAAACAATAAAATAAGATAAAATTTATTTAAGTATAGATGATGATATAGTAGGAGATAGAGCTTAATGACGTAAAAAGATCCATATAGTTGATCCCACCTAGTAGGATAAGGCTTAGTTGTTGTTGTTGTTATATAATTTGAGCATGACCAGATTTTTGAGCCTTATGGACTTAGAGAGCTGAGAAGTCCACCGGAGAAAAATCATTAGAGAGGAGACTCTTATATCTCATTGAACCCCACAAGTCGTCACTTTCATATAAACATAATAATAAATATGACAATGATGTGGTTGCAATAGTAGAAGTTTATTTTTCATTGTCATGAATGATAACAAACTAAATTTGTACAGTAGAGAGTGATACTTCATGTGCAAATCAAATAGAGAACCACCATGACCATCTTTTCTAATTCGTTTATGAGAAGCCCCACCCACTTTCATCGTAACTCTTGGACCCACGAAATTTGCATTTGGAAGCTGCATTTCAATGTAGATATTTGTTAAATGTGTTTACTAAGGATAATACTTAAGACACTTAAATAGGAACGAGGAAATAGTACTGACCTTAAATATAGGGCACTGTATAGTATCAATAAAAAATATTCCATGTCTAATACGAATAAAGGAGGTACCAGTTCCATTGGGAGTTGGATCTGTTTGTGCATTATGGATGGATTTCATACCAGAGCTCTGATCAGAGTCCCACAACATGAATAGTTTTGATGCCTCTTGAGGCCCCTTTGAATAGCTGAAGGGGATGCAAGTCATTCACAAGGCAGGCAACAATAAGTACATAAAGATAAACAACTTGTACAGATGAACATGTATAAAGCAAAAAAAAACTTACATTTGTTTGCCAATATGTCGACGACAGTAGAAAGATTTATGATGTGTCGCATAATGTTCATGGGAACACAGATAGCTTCTCAACATTTGATTCTAAAAGTTGTTGTTGGTCCTCAAACAAATTCTGCTTCAACTCTCGATTCTCGAACAAAAAGATTGTACTGAAATGCTAACCGGAGAACTAGAGGTTTTGTATACCAAAATTCCCTTAGTGAGATCTCAAATAATTGAAAGTAACACATCTTTAACAACAGCGAGTCTTTTAAAATACAAAGATCAATAAGACATGATATTCAAGTGACAGAGACTCTAACAATTAGAAGAATGTTTGAAACATCAAAAATTCAAATAGCTATGGGATGATACCAGTTAACAACTATCAAATTATTTGTTTTTTTACCTCTGATCTTTCTCTTGGCTTTGTAAGTTTTGGAATGCACTTAACAGCTCCAGCTTTCTCATCAGCATGCCAATTTGCTTCAATTGGTCCAACTTATTATTGTAATAGATAAAGGATTAGTAACTTAGTGTAAAAATACAGAAACTAACAATTTTCACTTCACCATTAAATTATCCACCAATATGAATACCGTCTTTCATTTAGAAAAAAAATATTTGGACAAAAAGGCATATTTCTCACCTTATCAATTGACCTGAAGACCCATTTCACATGCCTTCTTTGCAACAAGTCCAGCACCAAGCGTGACACTTGGATTTGATGTATTTGTGCTATGACAACACTACCATGCTTGAGCTCTGCAGGTTGGCCATGAAATTCAACTTCACAACTTTTTCTTGTGATTCCTTGGGCGCTGCAAATCCTTGCAAAAGCAGCAATTGGTTAGTCACAATAAACAAGAATCAGAATTAAACAATAATCAAGATAACAACTGTAGGTAATTTGCAACTGGTCATAATCAGTATGACAGTGATTGTATTGCAAGATAGGGAATTGATGACACTACAAGCTTCAAAAATTGGTAGGTTCTTATGTATACAACAAAGATTGTATATCTACAGGAAGCA
>JBBMJZ010000019.1:21126868-21150057 GCA_037833815.1 Zingiber zerumbet
GAATCCTATTAGTAGTCCTCAAGACTACTTTTTGCAAAATAAAAATATAGTTAAGAACAAAACGTAATTGTTGCAAAAGATACATCTTTGTACAAAGATGCTCAACTTGCTTGTCAGCAACCACAACTTATCAAAAAGTTTTTAAAAGAATTGCAAAGATACTCAGAAAAATATCTTTACCATAAAATTTTAATCAATGGACTACTGGGCAAAGAAATTTATAATTGCAAGCAGATCAACTTAACCACAAGGCAAACTTTATTGATCAAATTGAGAAAATATACAAAAGTCTAGTAAACAATGGAAAATTTGGTTTATAATATAATTTTAAGACAAATGCACATATATAGGAGGCCATATATCATTGCTCTCGCAACTAAAATGTAGTATTCTATGAAAGCCAAACTTATTTTTGTGAGGATGTAAAGATTGTTTTTATCCTATGATATCTGAGAACGTGTACCAGCTCTAACTATTTGGACGATCATGAAAGCATATTGAATTCTGCTCCTTTGGCAACTTTAATGAAGACATCTTCCAAAGTGGTATCGGCCAGACCCCATGCATGGATTGTGAATTTACTTTTTGCAATCCCAACTGCTCTGAAAACATCGGAAATTCGAATCTCTTGCTTTGGCAACTCAAACTTTTGGGTTCCAGAGATGTGATAGATTTTGTTTGCATTTGGTGACAATTGCCTAACCAGCCCTTCTACCTCCTCTTCTTCATTTGCAGATGTAGTCATGGTAAAGACATACGATCCACCGTACCTAGCCTTGAGCTAACATCATGAACAAAAAAATGAAAACTATTTAGTAACAAACTTCTCTATGCATGAGATTTACTTTTTATATTTAGAAATCTGCAATACAGGTTTCTGTAGTGAGATCAATTTTCTTGCCAAAAGTAGTACAATCTCAAAACTGCTTTGCCTACCTCCTTTGGATTTCCTATGCATTGAAAACTTCCATCAACAAAGATACCCAAACGATCACATAGTACCTCAGCTTCCTCCATTGAGTGTGCTGCAAACATTTAAATATCTTAACGACGATGTAAATGGTCACTGATAATAAGATTAAATTGAATGCCATTGCACTTATTAACAATTTAGCTTGTATTGAAGGTAAGGATGCTCCATCTTCAAGTCTCACATGGACAAATCTGATAGTTGCTTATATATCAAATGGCTAATCATTTTATAATCAAGGCTAGGTTTTTACTAAATCATTATGGACGTTAGGGGATATGTCAAAGTTAGGATGCTCTAAACTTGTCAATCTCACATGGACAAGTGTGATGGTCCATATGTGTATACTAAAATGACTAGTCATTTTGATATGGAGTGAACTCCACCCAAAATCCCAATTCAACAACTGTCATATTATTTAGGAGAGTACAATAAGTTTAAATTATTATCACTTTTCTTTTTTTGCTCATTTTGAATAAGGTTAAAAGCAAAATAAGCAAGGTAGATGTCACATACTTGTCAATATAATCGCCCGATCTTTCTTTGCACGATTGACAACATTCCATAAGTTGTTTCTTGATGCTGGATCGAGGCCAGTACTCGGCTCATCCATGTAAACAACCTAAAAAGGATAAATTGCTTTTAATTATCCAATCTGGTTTGCTTATGTTTAAAATCATCAGCAAGATATGTGTACTTTAGGATCGCCAATAAGAGAAATTGCAACGCTAAGTCTCCTTTTCATTCCACCACTATATTTTCCAGCCTGTTTATCTGCAACACCACCATAGAACAGATTCACATTCTTCAAGGACTCTTCAACAGCCTGGAAGAAAAAACAATGTAAAACATGACAATACGATCTTGAAATATTCAGACATTCACATTGATTCTACAATAGAGATTTTAGAAAACTAACCAAACAGTTTCATAATTTTTTTTTTCCCATTTGGCATCATTTGAACTGGAAAACTTGCTGGCAAAACAATTTATATCAAGTGGAAAATTATGATTATTTAGAAGGCCAAGTAACCAGGCAATCAATTTCCATTCAACTTGTAAACAAACAATGACATTGAGCATCATGCGTTTTTCTTTAGTTAGCACCATGATTTTGATGAGCACACATTTTCACTTCAATCATAAAAGAATAATAATTTAAAACTATTAGAACTCATAAAATTGGCATAAGTTCTTTTCCTAAACATTTGCAGTTGAAAACTAGAAATGATATGGTTTGTATACTGAAACACAGTTATACTGTGGAAATATTTATCACTCTCCTTGTGATGGGGGTAGAAATTAGCAATTCTAATAGCAACTTTGTATCAAAAATAAACAAGCCATAAAGATGCATTAAAATGACAGAAAGTGCATCTTAGCTTAAGTATAAGATGTTAGATTAGTAGTCACCCAATACCTGCAGCAACGTGGGGCCTTTGAGATTCTTCAGTCGGCCATAAAACAATAGATGTTCTCTTCCAGTTAATGTTTCCCAAAGCAAGCTGTATTTGAAGATATTTATTACTCGTATGAAATATTAGTTGAAGAAAATAGGATTTTCTAGCAACTGATATTCCCAAGTGGAAGTAATAAGTTTTAGAGGCCTTACTCATGCTGCGGACACACGCCCATACTTGTGTATATCTCATCCATATTGATACTTATGTCCATTCCATTGAGATATGCTGTGCCAGAAGATGGTTTGACAAGCCCAATCATCTGTGAGTACAGAAAACAAAGTATTAGGATATATTTGAAAAATGTGGCATCTTAATGGCAGATAGGGTATCCAAATATCAAATTGCTTAAAAGATGCAGTATAAATCAATAGAAAGAACTTCCTTCTCTGCAGAGAAAAAAATGCTTAATTGACTGTGAAGCGAGAATATGTCAAGTAACCTCCAATAATTATGGAGATGATGACAAAGCCTAGGAGATTACATGCAATGTAACAGGCCATTTTCATTAAAATGAGCAAAATAGAGACAGAAGTAAAATTTCCACAAACCATATTGATAAAAGTAGATTTTCCAGCACCATTAGGACCAAGCATGCCAAAACATTCACCATTAGGTACAGCCAGAGATAATCCTTGAACTGCAAGTTTATCTGGATTTCCATCTCTTCCCGGGTATACCTTTCTTAGGTTGTCAGAGATAACTGCGTGATTAATATTAGAATCTTGTAACAGCTGCTCAACGACTCCTCGCTGATGTAAAAAAAGACAGCAAATGAATAATGTGAAATATGACTTCTCGCTGATGTAAAAAAGGACAGCAAATGAATAATGTGAAATATGTGAAAGACTAATACAATTTGATCATTAGGAATAGAAAAGCTATAAGGACAATCATGGCAAATCTTATTTCCAAAATATATGATTCTTTGAGAAACACCAAGGTAACCAACAGGAGTTCTACTTCAATGGATCCATTTGAAAATAGTACATTAAGGTCTTGAAACCAGAAAGATGACTGAAGGTAGTTAAGGGTAATAAAGAAGCATTATCACTTCGATATAACTGAAAATGTTCCATTATCAACATACAAAAATAGATCACTATAGTATCAGCCAAAATGTTCTTACTAACCTAATGGCTGTCATATCTAATGGTGGTTATCTTAACATATTAATCTACATCGGTCAATGCCACTAGATCTAGTACTGGAATATTGTTTATCAAGATTCTTAAGCTGCAACACCCTACAGGAAATGGTAGAGAAAAGAAATAGAGGTATGGAAAAGTGAGAAAGGAAATGGATAAAATTCCACAAATCTCTGAATCAGGTATCTTGTTATCCTGCACAAAGTTTCTAATAGAAGTATAACGAGGAATGCTTTTAAGCTGCAATAAGATGAAGTTTCTAATATGTCTGTTCTGTGGGCTCTTAGCAATCTCACTTATTTCAGTAAGATTTATCCAGAACAAAGAGTCAACAGGTATCAAAATATAAGCAAGATTAACATTTAACAAAGAATTTTGGATAGTTTTATAACTTACTTCATGAGAAACATCAGGCCTATCCATTTCAATAAAAACCTTTGACCCTTTTTCCTGTAAACCAGGCCTTGTAGGTAATGTAGATTTCTTGTGGAAATAATCCAAGAAAAATAGAGGATCCTTTCTGACTTCACCACCCAATATCTGATCTAGATAGAATGCAACTGGAAGCAGTACTAACCACTCAACAAACATAATGATTAATACTTCTAACAGCCCGTTTTCGCTGTCACTTAAATCTCCCCATTTCATACCAGAAGTCCCCATTAAATTTCCAATAAAAGCATATTGGGAAAACTCATATAGCGCACGGTACAAGGAAAATCCAGGAATGAGCTCCATTACTATAATCCAAGCTCCTAAAATCAACAGATCTTATATTTGATACATGAAGATTTGGAAAATAATTGAACGACATATATTTAAGATAAATGCTTAAAGAAAGTTGGAAAACTTACTAGGGAAAGAAGTATCTTCAATAAAAAATCGGAAAAGGAACTCTCCTAATAATCCCGAACCAAATACATAAATGTACCCGACAACTGCAGCATTAGATTTCATATGAAAGTGTATCATTACTCCAATCAGAAGTTTTAGGCATTTTTTTCCTTCTATTAAAACAATTCCAACACGTAGATCTCACCTGTAGCAGTCTTAACAGCAGAAAAGAAGGATGATACAAGAATAGCCATTGCAATCTGCAAATTTATGAATACCAGGTAAAAGACAATCTGTATGCTGTAATCATTCAAGCGGAAAAATTTTAGGCCTGCAGAAAAGGTAAATTATCCAATTCAGTGAAGTCATGTGTATTCTTGCATAAATTAATGAAGTTTTCAACATTTACCTATTAAAGAGCCAAACACCACAAAGCATAGCATGTAGAGTGATGATAGAGAGAAAAAGTAGATGTAGGATATTAACCAATAGGGACCATCCTTGAGCCCATGCATTTTCATCATCATTTTTAACTTTTGTTGCCTCTCGTAGACAAGATATGTCAGAATAACCTACATGAGAAAGAAAACAAAATCTATTGATCTAGTTTAAGCTTAAACCATTTGAAAGATAGCTTTAAGAAACAGCTTTTTCGAATAAATTACTTGACAGTTGTGTGGACCTTAAGATCCCCATGACAATATATTATAGATTATAAGAAAACAAGCAAAAGTGCACAAGGTATAAAGAAACATAGGACTAGTTAATGTTCAATCAGACCATTGTACAGAAACACTGGGGCGATTTATATTATGAGTATAATCACATAAAAGCTTACTGGGAAAAGCATCTCAATGATCCACGTGAAGAATAATCCACCAAGTATAGAAGAAAAGTCAAACTTAAGGTCTGTCCCAGATTTTGGCATTTCTTTAACAAACTCAAACATTGATATCACACCAGGACCTCTGAGAAACTTTAGGTATGCATTAGTGGCCTGCAAAACAAACAAGGTTAGTTGATTATTTCAAAATTAATGGATATGTGACAAGTATCCTATCATTTACATTTCTGGAAAGGATGGTCATACAAATATAATGCAGTTATCAGATCTGATGTCAAAGTGGGCTTCTTATATCTTGTTTAGAAACAATTAAATATTTAGATAGCTCAAGATATTCACTTGAAGCTAAAAAAGTACTTAACAACACCTACTGGAATTGACACATTAGTCAATTAGTGAACTAAAGAAAAATTAAAAAAAACATATACTATGGGTAAGCCAGCTTGCTCAAGCTCACCCCTTAAACTACTGCAGAGAATTATATAGATAGGATTAAAGACAAGTGACTAGATAGAAATGTATTGAACCAGCTAATTCTCTCAGACGTGAAACTTTATATTTACATGAACAAGGGAGGTCTGAGATAGAACCCATGTGAGTTATGATATTACTTCAAATATCACTTCATAGTATGGTTTCTTACTATATATTCACTAGTGGTATTGACTATAGATTTTGGTAGAAGCAACCTGCATAGTCAAGTTAGTAGGGGGAAAAAAAAGAATTTACTCTTAGTTGTCGACAGTTATATTAGTTAATGAACAAATAAATGAAGAATTAGTTCATTATGTTGCAACTTGAAAAGTTAGAGATTTATTCATTTGATAAAGAATACTAAATTGTTTCTATGACAACAGGATTTAAAACTTGTTGACCATGGAGTTAGATGTGTCATAGTCCAAGTCTTGATATCATCTAGTTCCTAGATGCTAGATGCAACTGCAAGTAAATCCAGACAGAATTCTAAGGATGAGATTATCTATCTTAATCAATCATGATATATATTTTATGCAGAGAGTTCCTCCATGCAAAAACCAACATCAAAACTAAACTGTTACATACCTTTCTTAGTCTTAGTTGGCAAAGTTATCATAGACATGTGATGGTCAATGGAATTATTTGTTGGTTTCCTTGGAGCAAAGGTTTTGCACAGTAATTAGTAAATTTAGGTAAGGAGGCTGGTTGTGCTTGTATAAGGGCCAGAAGAGCCTGCCACTGTAATCTGGGATAAAGTTTGTGAAATATGTTGCTTGTTGTAATAAGAAATAGTAGGCCAGCAAGTTCATATTTGAGGTCATAGCATGCTTCTTTGTATGACAACTCTAGTCTAACATATATTATTCATATAGAAGAAAAAATACAACCAAAGTTTATTCCACTAGATGAGGTCGGCTAATACAGAAGAAAAAAATACTAAAAACAAAATGAAACACATGAAAAGCTAAACCAAATATTCTAATAATGTTTTGTTCTCATCCCAATTCCTGGTAATATTTGAATAAAAAGGTGTAAATAACAATAAGCATGCATACCAAATTTACTGTCCGAGGAACGCGCGTCAATCCAATTGTCGCAAAGCCAGTGTCGTTGTTATAGGTTGAATTATACCAAATACTTAGATTAAATACATTTTCATTGGAGTTCAAAAAATCATAGGCTGCAAGAAAAAAGTTTATTTGGCATAAGCAAACCAGTCTAGCAAAAATAAACAAAAGCTAAAGAAAGTATTAACACTTCAAAAAGTCACCTGCAATGTACTCATTCTCCTTCCTCTCAGAATTTCCCTCTCGGTAACCTCTAAACAACTCATCATTTATCTGTGATGAATTATCACGCCATAGAGTAAGTCCTTGAACACACTGTAACTCTGTTTCCATTTCAAGGAATAAGTATTTATAACAAAGCACATTGAAGCAAAAGTTAGTAGGTAACAATAGAAGCGTATAGAGAGAAAATAAAACAAATTTTCATGATATCGTTGACCAGCAGGAAAAAAAAAATCAGATATAGAACTGTCCATGCATGATCTAGTTACAAGAATAGTGAAGAATCAGCTTGGTTTTACACCAGATTCAGCAACTTTCAAAAGTTTCAACCATTTCAGCCAAAATTAGGCTGTTACAAGATATGTTGCCATAGGTATTCTTCAAATAGACCTCCAATATTGTTCAATGTGCTGCATCAATATTATTCTTGGTGACTGACACATGTACTTTCAAATTTATTTATTTTTCTGAGATTTAATCACTCCACAAATTTATCTTGTATCCCCAAAACAGAAAGAATAAAGTTAACTTGAAATGTTCAATCATTTTGGACAAGCTAATAGCACAAGTAGGCAGTGGTTTTATTGGGATTCAATCAAAGTCCCACATTAGAAAGATTTGAAAAGATCATGGGTTTAAAAAAATGTATGATATCTCCATTGGTACGAGGTCTTTTGGATAGAGCTCAAGAGCAAAGTTATGAGGGTTTAGGCTCAAAGTGGACAATATCATGTCATTGTGGAGATATGTGAACATCCTTTAGGCACAACAAATAGTATCATAGCCATGGTCTAGACCAGATGTCATGTGAGGCGGCCTTAGACGAAGTTGAGGGTGGGCCCGGAGCAGGTCAAGGTGGGCCCGGAGCAAGTCAGGATAACCGGATGCTCACGGGAAAGCCCGGAGCACGTTAGGGTGACCCTGTAGAGTATATGTACCCATCAATCTGACCAGTAGCACCAATTCAATTGGAGTGGATGGTCCAAAGGAGTTTGATTTTTTATTTAATGTTTTTTTCATCAACTTGTGTTTATTTATTTATTTATTTTTTTTATTTCACGCATTTAGTCTCTATATCTTTTTCATATTCTTGTAAGGGTAACTAAATAAAGGCCTTTCTTAGTTTCTTTAAGAATCTTATCAATTTTTCAGTTAGAGCTGGACAAGTTTCACGTTATCTACTATTGCCACTCATCAAAAATCATGTATACAAGAAAGAAAGCATAATATAATGTAGCTCCTTAGTAAAGTTAGTATGTTGGTGAATACATATTTGGAAAATAAGAAAATTGCTGTATGCAATCTATTGTGGGGAAGTAACCAAGAAAATTGTCGACCTGGGTGAACTATGATCCAATAGACAATGATCTAGAGGTCAAGAAAATTGTCAACCTGGGTGTACTACGATCCAATAGACAATGATCAAGAGGTCATGTTGGCTTTTTCACTCATTCCCATTCTGCTAATATTGAACCAAACATTCTTGTGGATATATGTGAGAGAAAGGCACAATTGTTTTACCATTCCTTCTCTATTCACATGCTATTGTCTGAAGGGTTTGTAAGATAAAAATAAAATTTGTGTTGAGATACCAAACCACCACAGTGGTGACTAGGGTAAACATGAATCACTGCATAATGAGAATAGTTTACAAGAAACCAGATCAGAATAATTTGGCATAGGTGATGTTGACCAAAAAAAGAATAATTTGACACAGGTAAGATATGTTACCCAGTTGAATAGATCTGTTAGCAACTTGAAATGAAAGTGGAGTTGTCGCACTGGACAGGCACTCCTGTTGGATCCAATATAAAGGTCTATCCGAGATAAAAGCAGGCTCGATGAACTGTGTGTCTCTGGTATATGTGTCTGTCCCCTGGGCACATGTAGGAAAGCATTAAATTTTGTCTCCGTTTAATTACAGAAGGAAGAGAACAGTTCTCCACAAGAGCTTACAAGCACGAAACTAGCCATGTTACTGGGGTAATCCAATGAATTCAGCGACGAGAACGAAGAAGAACCTTGCAACAGGGTCTGCCCCAGACCTATAATTTTTTGAAAAATAAATAAATAAAAGGAGAAAAAAACTAGCAGATACACCGCGGGAAAGGGAGTAGTAAGGCGAGGGGATGATTCAGGTACTCTGGGCGAGGGAACGGTTGCCGCCGGTGAAGAGGAGTGCTGCGGGACAGGACAGAGAGGTCCTGCATGAATCCTCGGCGGGGAGACCGGCGTCGCGAACGGCGCGGTACTCGGGACGGGGGATCTGGAGGAGCGCCGGCCACTCGGGAGGATTGGGGATGGGGCAAGTGGCGACCTGGTCGAGGGTGGAGTACTGGAGGCCGCAGACACCGTCCTGGCAGCCGCATTGGTACCTGTCCTGGTTCAGCTCGTTGTTGACCACTTGCTGGATGATAACGATGACGGCACATAGAAAGAAGGGGAAAGCGACGATCCCGAAGTTGGTCTTCAGATTCCGCTTCTGCCCGATGAATGGATTTCCAAGTCAAAATTCCTTTCATTTATCATCATTCAAGAATTTAATCAAACGATAGAGCGAGAAGGAGGAACCTGGAAGGTGAGATTCTTGCGGAGGAGGGCGTTGGCTTGGGTGCGGAAGCTAGCGGGACCTCGAGAGGAGGGAGGTGGCTCCATGTCTAGTCTGTCTTTGATTCTTGAGGTCTGAGGAGCGAGGCGGATTCGCTGGCTTAGTTTTGGAGTAGGAAAGAAGGACGGAAGGAAGGAGAAAGAGGGAAGGAAGGAAGGAGATAGAAAGAATGGTTAGTTTCTGGCGAGGCGACGAGACTACAAATTGGATAGTAGTAATAAGAAGAATTCTCCATTTCCGTCTTTGACATTTTGAATGCGACGCGAGATAGCCAATAGCCCAATGGAAGCAAGTCAGCGCTGGAATTCTCCTTCATAACGTCTGCTCTAGGATGTAAAAGTTGAATATGTAGAAAATTTTAAGACAATATTTGAGCTTGAGTTCAATTTGATGTTTGAAAAATTCGAAGGTTTTTTTTAAAGATAGTCGAAAAGTTTAAAATTTATTTTATTTAGTATATATTTAATTTATATTAATAAAATATTAAGATTTACGACTGATTCATAAACTATCGAATAATAAAATTTGAACTAAAGTTTGGCTTAAAAAAAAAGTTTAAACATATTCGAGTTCGACTGAAATTCAATAAATTTAAATATGAATTAAATATTTTTCAAATAAACTCGAAAAGCTCGAGAGAGCTAACTCGATTCATTTTCATCCCTAGTCAGCTCAATCCCGTGTAGGGCTGTAAATGAACCAAGCGTTCGTGAATAAGCTTGATGTTCGGCTTGGTAAGAGCTTGTTTATGTTCGTTCAATATACACAGACTAATTAAACAAACAAGCTTGAATAACTCGTTAAGCTAAACAAACAAGCCTGAACACATGTGTGTTCAGCTTGTTAACGTTCGTGAACAGCGTTCGTGAACATCGTTCGTGAACAATGTTCATGAACAGCGTTCACGAATCATATTCATTAATAAAACTTTTTTAAATGTGCTAAATAAATAATAAAATAAAATAAAATAAACAAATAAGTTTAAATTATCAGACTCAATAACCAATCAAACAATTAAAAGTTTCAAACAATCAAATAAGCTTGAATTGAGAGCTTGATAACATCTAAACGAACCAAGCTCAAGCCAAGCTCAAGTCAAGCTCGAACCAAGCTCAAGCCAAGCTCGAATTGAGAGCTCGATAACATCTAAACAAGCCAAGCTCAAGCCAAGCTTCAAACAAGCTCAAGCTCATAAAAAATGAACCAAGCCAAGCTTGAACAACCATTTCAAAAGCTCGGTTCATTTTAAGCTCGGCTCGGCTCGGCTCGGTTACCTTATCAAACAAGCTTGAACACCCCAAAGCTCGGCTCGGCTCGGCTCGTTTACAGCCCTAGGTCCAGTTTGAATATACATTTTTAATTATCCACCTCTTTTACTGTCAAGTCTCAGCGGAGGTTCGCAGCTCAAACTTGTACCCACGGAATCGATCCCACTCCCTACGATCTCGATCGTTACCCGATTCAAACATTTATACGGGGAATCGATCCGTCGAAGAAACGTCCAAGCGATCGCGATCCGTTCAGTCCGCCGCCACCGCCGCCTCCTTCTCAGGCGTTTTCTGCGCTGAGATTGGCGGCGGGTTCATTCGGGAGGATCAGAGAAGCTTTGTTGAACTTGAAGGGTTCCTTCAGTCGGTGTAGGAAGGTAGGGAGCGAGGGAGGATGGCGTCTGAGAAGATGGCTGGTACTTCGGCGCCCTCAGCCCGCCGAGATCCCTACGAGGTGCTTTGCGTATCGAGAGACTCGTCCGATCAGGAGATCAAAACTGCCTACCGGAAGCTTGCTCTCAAGTGAGCCCTCTTCTCCTCTGTTCCTTTCGTAACTGCGTCTCCAAGTCAATAATCTTATACGCTGTTTCAGTTTCATGACTTTATCTAGTTGTTCTCCTTGCTTTTCTTGTACATGTGTGCTTAAATAAAGCGGGTGTTTTTTTGTCTTAAAATTGGGAGAAGTCTTCTGCCTGTTTGCTAAAAGTGCAGAATATTTATGATATCTACTCTATATGGAGTCTTCATCGAGTCTAAGAAATGTATGGTTACTTGACTCTTTTGTATGAAATCTACTCCATATGGAGCGGTCGGTCGCAACGGCCTGGCCAAGCTAGCGTGAGGACTTGGCCAAGGCCATAACGGCCACACCTGGCTGCAGGCTCTTCACGAGTTGACAATGGCATTGCAGTTAGGCGAGGCCGCAACCAGGTGATGCTGCGGCCAGGGGAGGCTGTTGTTACCTCGTTAAGGCCTTGCGGCTATGCGAGGCCACTGCGACCTTGTGGAGGTCTCGCGGCTAGTTGAGGCTACGAGAGGCCTCATGGCTTGGCGAGGCCTCCGTGACCTCGCAGAAAGCTCATGATTGTTTGGTTGATCATCGGGTTGTTTGGAATCATTGGAGTTTTGGTAAAGGAAGGAAAGAAATTGGTTCCTACGCAATCCACTATCATGTTGGTGCTGAAGTGTTTTGGTGCTGGTCGGCAGACGAATGGTAAATTCCTGGTGTCGACCGACATTTCTCGACAACTGAATCCTTGTTGCTAACATATTGTTATCAAGGCCTTGTATTTGCAAGAACAAAAGAAAAGAAATTTGAATTTACACGTTGTGCCTACACCCCCTGCAAATGCACAACAATCTCAGCAAAGCTTTGTGAAATGTCTAAATGGTATTAATAAAGTGCAATAATAACATTAGATAGTCTAGAACAGGTCAATATCTTTATAATTGAGTCACTCCCAGACTTAGTATTGAGTCACTCTGAGACTTAGTAACACCTGTAAATCCACTTGTTTCAAAAGTGAGTAGGCAAGAAAAGCTTCTATCACTTCTTTAAATAAGTGCTCAAGCTCAAATGTTAGAGTGACGAGTGCACCAACATTTTTCTCATGCTTATTATCAATGTGTAAAGAAATCTCTATAAATACGCATGAGAGCTCCTTTTTTATGCTTGCTGTTTGACTTAATTTGTGCAGATGGAATGGTAGGAGAGTGGTAATGCTGTAACAAAATTAAACCCTTAAAGTACAAATAAAAGCAGGATGAAATTGATGAATCATGGGATAATTATGTCAAAGAGAACCTCAAACGGAGATTAATCAGAGGGAACTTTTGTTAACTGAAAAGATCAAGAAATATATTAAGATCACAACACTTTGTAGACTGTCCTCCCTAGTTAAGATAGGAAAGAAATACCATTAATTGGGAATGGAGAAGACAATAATCCCATAAACTCCTACCAAATTAAAAGATATTCTCTAAAGTAACACATACCAAAAATTGCTTAACACCCCAAAATAAAGACAATTACCAACATTGTCATTTCCTTAAAAAAAGGTAGATCCACTACCTTAGCGCCCCCCCTAGTGCCAGCCCCACGGATATGGAGGGAGGTACATGTAGGTACACAGGTCATAGGCGCATGGTGGGTAAACCCCAGGTCGTCAGTTCCTGAGAATCGCTAGAGATGTCATGCGTCCACCGTCTGCGGTACGACCGGGGGGCTTGTCATTTCCTTAAAAGCTATTCCTCATAGAGACGCATTGTTTATTTTGGTGCTGCATCACTGTTTTTTTTTTTTTTTGGATTATTTGGTTTCTTTTATGCTTTTGAAGCACTCTCTAATATTGCTATTTCATTATTCCATTTTCTATTTCATTATCATGAAACATTTGCTGTTTTATTTTTGCAACTACACAGAATTTAATATTGTTTATTTCTGTTGACTCTTGATTGTCTTGCTTGAGTATCGATAGTTTTACATATTCATCACTTAATGGGTTTTCTCCTTTAGCTTTTCATCTCACATTGGAAATGACTAAATCTTGTAACAATAGGTACCATCCTGACAAAAATGCTAGCAATTCTGAAGCTTCTGAGCTTTTCAAAGAAGTTGCATATTCCTACAGTATCTTGTCTGATCCAGAGAAAAGAAGGCAATACGATGCTGCTGGTTTTGAGGTCGGTGGTGTTGACAATTAAGTCTAACTTAAGCAAGAAATATAAGTCCATGCACTTTCTTTGCATAGCATGTGTCTGGTATGCTTATCCTTAAGCCTATCCATTTTGAAGTTGCTCCTAGCCCCTCAGGCCCAGGACTTGTGGACTGTTGTCAGTTGATAGGCTTGATTTTGCATGAAAATGCTGCTAAATAAACTCTAGAAACCTGCATTATTGTGATCTCCATATTGGGTTGAACATCATAGCAATTACAAAATGTCTTCCGAGTAGTATTAGTATTATAACCAGATAATCATGTGAGTACAAACTATTATGCCTTTTGATTTGTTCTTTTTTGTCATGCAAGATTGTTGATTGTCGTGCCTAGCCTGCTAGCTTAAACTGCATACCAACTATAACTCAAATTTCCAACAGGATTGTGTTATCTGGATGAAAATGAAGAATTTGATAAATCAGATTGTTTTAAACTTGATTCTGAAGATGAATAATGAACAAGTTGATTGTAATAGAAACAGAAACAATTGCATGCCTATTGAGAGTATAAGAATTTTGTTTTCTTTGTATTAGGCATTACCTATGTCTTCCTCATGTGATGATAACCCAATTCTGAGAACCTGGAAGTTGGATTTAACCCAGACTAGGGTTCCATAATTATAGTTGTATATAAACCATATGATAAGTGAGCAGATTGTTGTAGACATAAAAAGTTATCTTGTTATTGCAGTTTGCAACTGTAATAAATACTTGATCCCGGGGTAACAAAATTGGTCTAGGACACTTGCCATGGCAGAAATTCCAACATTGATGGGCAAGGGAGTCTCACTTTGGGCAGCCTTTCCAGCATGCCAAAATTTTTCCCGTGAATTAAATCCTTATCACCAATATCATTAAAGAGCATAGATGGGAGTGTGCCTCATGCTTAGCATTAGCCTATGACTGAGAAGTTGAGGTGCTTGAAGCTCATTCAGCTTCATCTTTTTTTTTCCCTATAATGTCTTTGATGCTGAGGTTTCCTTTGATATAATCCAACATTTCCTATTGCTTGCTCAACATGACAAGTAGGCAATCAGTTCACTTACACCAAATGATAAAATCAGCTCAGCTTAGTTCCCGTTAAATAACAAAGGAAAACATGCCTATTGTCACTTCTGTCATTCCGTGATTGACCTATATTTCTCACATTCTTATGCTCTCAAACTGTACTCTTGTCTCATATTTTGATTGAATAATCTTTTATCAACTAAACATACATCCAAGTTGAGTTTCTTAGAATTAACAATACCATTAACTGAGTTATTGGTCTGTGTCTTTCTGTAGGTCTACTTTTTAACCTCAGTCAGGTTTATTAGAAAAAGTTTGACATGTCCCTTTTAGTAGCTTATTGATATTTCTTTTGCGTCCCAAACTATTACTCGTTCACTTGTATCATTGTTTTGCATGAAAATCTTTATGAATAGGAGAATCAGTATTGTCCTGTGTGGGATCCATATTCCGTCAAGTCAATTATTTGCAATGATGTAATGCCCTCAAAAACCACTTTGTTTATATGGGTTATCTTGGCTTAGGCTTTGGAAAGTGAGGGCATGGATATGGAAATTGACTTGTCGAACCTTGGAACTTTCAACACAATGTTTGCAGCTCTTTTCAGGTGATATTCAAACAATGTTATAGCCATGGGAACCAATTATCATGCTATTTCCTTCTTAATAATGTTCTAATTTGTGGAAGTTATTAGCAAACTTGGAGTTCCTATCAAAACTACAATTTCTGCTACTGTCCTTGAAGAAGCGCTAAAAGGAACTGTCACAGTCAGACCACTTGCTCTTGAAACATCATTCAATGGAAAAGTATTAATTTTTTGTATCTTGTATTTGACTGAAAGCCATATCTACATTGAACTTCCTTTCTTATTTTTTTTCAATATTGGTGTAGGTGGATAAGCAATGTGCTCATTTTTTTGGTGTCACAATTAATGATCAACAAGCCCAGGCAGGGATTGTTGTGAGAGTAACTTCTGCAGCACAAAGTAAATTTAAGGTGAAGAACATAGACAATTAGCATAATTATTTATGATATTTGTGATATTTGAACTCTCATTAACCATTTATTGGCTCATGTGCTCTTTGTTTATTGTTGCCTTTGTTACTCTGCAAAGCTAATTTTTCTGTTTTGTTGCCTCAGCTACTTTATTTTGAGGAAGCAAATGGTAGCTATGATTTAGCTTTACAGGTATTACCTGTTTTTTTAGATTTATGCTCTCCAATTGCTGTAACATAATATGTGTGGATTTTTTTAAGCTATATTGTTCTTGTTCCTTTTTGATACTGTTCATTTACCTAATAGAAGAATATATAATCACACTTTATGGAGGACAATATATTTGGATTACACTTGATTCCATAAAGGAAACATGTCTGGATGATATTCACATAGGGTCTCAGCTTTTGATGACTATAAAGTATAGCTTTCTGCCTTTAGGTTTTATTCTTAAGCATCCAAGGTCATGATTTGCTACTTTGGGATGCCCAACTCATACAACTGTAGACTATGTTATCTTAACAGATGCCTATCATAATTTAGGAAAACCTTAGTTAGCCTTTGGTACTTCAAATGAAAGATGCAAAAACTGATGCTGTTTCTACCTAGTTAGTCTGGAATTTTTCACTAGAACATTCTTGTTGCAGTTCTTTGTTTGGCCATTGGAGCTAGAAGTCTGTGAAGGGTTATTTGATTATCTAAATTATAGTACTTTGCTGTGTAGTTAAGAACTCTATCCTTATGTCAGATTCTCCAGCCAGACATACTACCATTCTTTGGTCATGTGAACAATAATTTTTAGTTGAGGCAGCAAGTTTTAGTTGCCATATATTCAGATGATAGTCTGAGTACTGCACACTCTGTCATTCACTGGAGAAAAGAAGGCACATGCAAGTGGCATACATTTAGCTATATGGTACCAGATGTCACCATATACCAACACAGCCCTTATCCTATAGCTGTCTTTTGCTGGATGGGTGGATTGGGTTGCTCCCCAAAACATCAAAAGGTAATTTCTTCCAGGAAATGTTTGGTTGCTGCCTGCTAGACATTTACTGCCAGATAAACTTCAACACTTAGGATATTCTTGAGTTTGAGTGATTTGATTGGTAATGACATTATGACACAATGCAGCAAATTGCCAATTAATACATATGATTCAATCAATAAATTAAATTAGCAAATAGTCAAATTTGATTTTTTGTGCATGACACAAAGGGATTAATCCTATATACATACTAGGTAATTGCTGGTTTACTATTTATCTGCATAACTAGATTCTTTCATCAAGTCATCACTTTTGCTTATGACAATCCCCTTGTTATTTTTTATTCTAGCTAAAAATTTAGGGATTCTTCTAACTTGCACTATAAATCATAGTTCAGTAGAATATTTCTAATGCTTATTTTTTATTTCATTTTAAATTTGCATAGTCAATAGCATGTTGATCATATAATATTTCACATTTATGATAAAGTAATGCCATATTAGTACTGTTCTATATTTTTTTATTAAGGAATTTTATGTTGTGTCTCGAATATGATGACAATTTTAATCATCCAATGTTGCTAAGTTTTATATATCTATTTGTTTTGTTCACCTTCAGGAAGACAGTGAGAAGACTGGTAAAACAACATCTGCAGGGATGTACTTTTTACACTTTCAAGTTTATCATATGGACTCTGTGGTTAACACGGTTTGCTCATCAACTGCGTTTGGATCCTTATCATTGCAGAGAATAGATGGAAATACCCAGTAGAAGAATTTTTGTTTATTTTTTTTTGTGCAGTTAGCCATGGCAAAAGATCCTGAAGCTGCCTTTTTTAAAAAGTTGGAAGGTCTCCAGCCATGCGAGGTGTCTGAATTAAAACCTGGCACCCACATATTTGCTGTTTATGGTATGTAATGTTTTCCCATTTTTCCCCGGTATTATATCTTGGTTCATTCAATAGTTCCTTATATTATTCAAATCTCTTCTCCAGGTGATAATTTTTTTAAACCTGCCACATATACCATTGAGGCTGTGTGTGCTAAATCATATGGAGATACCACAGAGAAACTAAAAGAAATTGAGTCCAAACTTTTAGCAAAGAGAACTGAGTTAAGGCAATTTGAAATAGATTATAGAAAGGTACACATTGTTATTCTTAGGCATCATAATTACAATATTGTCGTGAATTGATTATATATTTCCTTGTGATCATTTAGGCACTTGCACAGTTTCAGGAGGTATCAAACAAGTATATCCAAGAAAAACAATGTGTAAGTACTTGACTTAATTTCACAGAATCACTTAATTTTCAGAATGCTATATCCTTGATCTTGATATCAAGAAATCCATATCATACAATTAAGATAGTGTTTGTCTACATACACGAATGATTTCTCATTTCCCCTCTTCCTAGATTTGAGTTAAGTGATTGCAATACTTAATTTCTTTATTATCTTTCTTCTGATTTGAACTTTTGCTAACTTCATAATCCTTATACATAATTTTTCCTTGCAAGTGCAATTTCTGGAATTTTGTGGGTCAAGTTCAGTTCATGTTACCTCTAATTAATAGAAAATTTTGGTTTAGCCTAAAATTTCTGCCTGATACTTGTCATGCCATTAAACTTTGAGTCTTTTGGCTAGAAGAGTTGGCGAATGCACTATCATGACCTAGGGTATACTTCCACATACAAGGAGATATCTTCATAGTGACAAGCTCTAGTTTGATCTTTGTATAGATCAACATATCATCATAATAAACCAAAATAAATTCTCCCATAAATCATTTGAGAGCCGAAATGATGACCAGCCATTCATACAATTCATACTTTGATCTTAAAAGTTGTCTTCTACTATTACTCCCCCATCCCCTCCCCTTCTCCCTCCTGAACTTTGGTAACTCTTTATGCTCCCTTGGTGACATTTGGTAGTGAGATAAGTCAAGCACAATGCCACATGGAATCAAATCAATGTGATGTTGCATATGTCATAGGGGTGAAAGGCTCTTGGGAGTTCTTCTGGTATCAAACTTTTTAATTGAGAAAGCAATTTAGCAATTTTCTCTGGAACATCAAGAGCATCTTCTTCTTTTACCTGAATTGTCATTGATTTACCAATTTCATATATCCCCTCGGGACGGTCTAGTGGCTAGCTTATGAGGTGCTGCCAACTTGAGGTCTCGGGTTAGAATCTCGGCATAGCTGAGGTACATGTCTCCCTCATGCGCCTTTTGCCAACTTGAATTGTCATTGACACAAAACCCTCAATGCAAAATTATAAGCTTGTTTTATTGTGGAACACTATTAAAGGAACCGTTTTCAAGGGATTCAACGTAATCTTCACTCTTTTCACCATGGAATAAGTGTTCTCCCTCCCAAGATACTTTTAGTGTCTGGGGGTGATCTACACATTTCAATTTCAACTTGTTCACCATGACCTTTGAATCACTGAATTTTTCACATTCATAAGGGATCACAAATATACCCTTCTTCCATTTCTTCATTATAGATTGGCAGCCAAAGTGTGTCACATCTAAAACACTTGAAACTTGTGGCTTTCTCCTCCCCGTTGTATTTGTTGGCAGCCAAAGTGTTCAATGTAGCACGTCTTTCCTTTTTGTCTTTGCCAAACTTTAACACCTCCACTCTCTTATAAGAGTCTTATTTGAGTTTCCCTGCTCTGTCTTTTGATAAGTGTCCTGCAAAGTTAGCAGTGAATGACTCATCAACTCCCCTTCAAAGAAGATTTCAGCCAACCTACTGCCTACATAATAAGCCACAAATTTACTGTTATTCTCTTTTAAGGTTTATATGAATGAGTAGCTTGTAGAATTGCTTTATGTATTCTGCCACTAGCTCATCAGCCTGTTAATAGAGTTGGCGGTGTCTTTGGTACAAAGCTTGAACATAATCCTTCGGTAGAAACTTCTCATCCAATCTTAGACTTCATTTCAGCTTATGTTCACCCCTTGGAAGTCTTATATCTCTCTACTTCTTTAGATCCTTTCACTCAAAGAATGCCTCCAAAGAAGCCACCTTATCAACATATGCATCTAGGTTGAGTTTACATTTAGATTCAACACGTCTATTTGGATGCTTTGTCAACCCCTTCAAGTGTCCTAGCCAATACCTACTAATTTCAGCAGATATCATCATCTTGATACTCTGTCTCTTCTTGTAAAGCTTGTGGAGGAGTACCCCTCATCATTATGAGTATACCTCCCACCTTGTCAACTTTGTGGTAGTGAGTTGTAGATGTTGTCTCCTTGATCATGACCCTAAGCAGACCTTCCACCTTGTCAGTTTTGCGGGTGGATAGTTTCTCATGATTCTCTTCATCATCTCTTGCTTGGTTCATAGAAGTTAACTCGTCAATATCTACTTGAAGATCTTCATTTTCGCACCTTGTCTCCGCGCCATAGTTCACTCTACACGAATTTTTTTGCTTTAGTTCCAAGTTGATGTTAGCAAAATTTAGTTGCAACTTGGACATCCAAGGCAGTGGGTTCACTAGAGGTAGCAAATAGGATGGGCTGCTTGTAACATGGCTCGATTTGTCAAAGGATTGGTTGTATCCCTACCTATCCCATGGGTTGAGATGGGCCATCACTTCTAAGCCTGTGTGCTTGGCACAACATATGTTCAGGGGCGTGTTGAGCATGATACATGACCCTGCTCAACACAGTCCTTGTGTTAGGCATGAGCCAAATGGATTATCTTGTCACCAATTTAACTAAAATGCCTGCAAACTTTTAAAATAACTGCATATTTTTTATTAAGCCTAAAATTATCAAAAATGACTCAATTTTTTTGTAAATTGTAAAATTAAGATGCATCAGATTATTCATATTGTATGAAAGTTAAGATGCAATCTTGTAAATATTGTTTTTCCTATTTTTATTTTTTTTCTTTAATTTTTAGATTTTTAAATTATTTTTTATACTTAAATTTAATTTTTGTGATTCTCCTAGGGCCTACATGAGATCGGTGCTCATATGTCTAGGCTTAGGTTGGGTCCGAGTCGGCATAGGCATGGTGTTCACTTGCCCATGCTTGGGCAAGGCAGTGGTCGGATGGATTAAAGCTGGTTTTTAGGGATGTGCTTGGCATGGCTAGTCTGGAGCCATATTGGGCCAAGCATGATACAAAGAAAACCTGGCTACATGGGCTCATGCTGAACCAAGCACCATCCGTTGCCCCCTTGGTTTTGTACCAAGAAAATAGTAGAGAATGGGAAAAGAAAATGAGGTGATTGCCATGAATTATTTATTGGGTAGTGGAATCTGTCATGTCACCGAGTGTGGAATCACTCAGACATCCAAGATACACATTTAGCTGTTAGTTGAGGAAAGAAAAAAAAAATTATACCAAGGAATGAGGTTTCCTTTCCTCAAGTTATAGTATATATGGAGGAGAAAAGGAAACAAAGGAAGTCTAAACTTCTTACAACAATAAAGAACTTTGGACTAGGCTACCCAGTAAGAACAAAAAACTTGCTTTGAAGTGGTAAAATGGTATTATAATTGTGAGTGGTCGACCACTCTTTCCTTTGATTTTACTTACCTCATCAAGCAACATGGGGTTTGGGCAGCATCAATATCTCTATCCGAGATCCTTTTGAATTTATAAACATTTTCTGCTTGTTCTCTCGCAGTCATAATACTTGTATTATGCATCTTCATGAATTCAATTGCCAGATTTTGTTAATTGGGACATCATGTTTCAGCCTTGAATGATTTTAGTTCACTCCTGAGATTTGCGTGCTTCTCTATTTATGTTCTGTTAATTTCAGGTGGATGAGCTATTGAAAGAGAGGGAGAATGTACACTCCACCTTCACGGTACAAAGTGGTATGACCAACGGGGATGTTAGTAGTAGTGGAAAAACTCCTAGTGAGGATTATAAACTTGATAGCCCAAATGGGAGTCCTGATGCTAAAGATAAATCCAACAAAAAGAAATGGTTTAGTTTCAACGGTAGCCGGTCTGATAAGAAGGGCTGACGACATCAGGCTCTCTAAATTGTTGTTTTATGGATTGCGCCAGTCCTACACTAGAAGGCCATCAGTATTCATTGTTTCCCTCATGTAAAATCACTCTGTCAAACTCTTCATCTTTTGGTTTTTTAGCTCTGAGTATTGTGAGGTATGCTGACTTATAAATTTCTCCCTTGCGCCTGTTGTATCCTGTATTTGCTTGTAAAATTAGTTTTTGGATTTTGTTTGTTCACTATTGATGAGGTTGACTTGTTGACTCTAGTTTGATTCTTTTGGTTCTTATGTAAACTGTAAATCATTTTGTTCAAAATTTGCCCGGGTGTGTAAATCGTTCTGCCCTTTGTGAACTTCGTTCAATTATGAACTTCGTTCACTTATACAAACACTACATGAAAAATAGTGATTGCTGAACGAAATTAAATTTTCGTTCCTAAATTTAGCCTTGGAATTAAATTTTCTTCACAAAATTTAGTCACGAAATTTTAATTCTATTGCTAAATAATTAAAATTTTATTGTTATATTTAACTACAGAAATTTAATTAATGTTCAGTTCTGATAAAGATGTTAATTTATAAGTTTTAAAAGTATTTTTCAATATTACATCATTATATCTCTATTATGAGCACTAAAAACTCCAAACAAGAAAGTTATTTGAATTAAAAAAATCTTCAGTTTTATCATAATCCTGAAATGAATTCTTTTATCACAACAAAATTATGATACAATCAATCAAAAAGATGGATATGATAATCGTTCTGTATGTGTTTTGATTATTTATGTAAAACTAATTTCATATCTTGATTTATTAACGCTTTCCAATTTATTTGAGCTTTATGAATTGGTTGATCGAAAAATGAAGACCGTGACAGGAAATTTGAAATAGCAGCAGCAATTACTGGTGATTGTAGAGTGGACAGTGGACTCGTGGTGTTGAAAGATGATTATGTTTATTTCTAGTGTCCCTCTCAATTCATCCTAGGTTAATATGGAAGAGGTAAATCATAAGTGATTATTAACCATTAGAATAGTGACTGACGCATGAGTGACTATACCGAAATTCGAATTTCAGACCTCATGGTGACAGCCCCTCATGCGCTAGCCACTAGACCGTCTCGAAGGGACAAATATACTTTGGGAGGACATAGGGCTGACTTTAGACATAGGTTATTATGGCCTATGCCTATTGCTTCAATTTTTATTAGGGTCTATTAATTTTAATATATATATATATATATATATTCTTTTAAGAGAATAAAAAAGAATAGGGCTCATTGTAAAAGATTTGTACGATCTTATTTTCTAGTCAAATTTTTGGATCATGCAAAGATTTTGTTATGGTTCCAACGGATAGAGCTATAAAGGAGCTTTCATTTTAGCATTTTAAATTTATTTTTAATTATGTATATTATTTTATAAGATCTAATCTATTTCTTTTATATATATTTGAACTCTAGCCTTCTCTCGTTATATTTCTTCTTTATTGGCGATCCATTCTCCTCTGATTAGTAAGAACATGAATTAATTTTTTAATCTTATCCATACAATAAAAAAATGTTAGTTTTTATTGAGCCCCTGCTTTTCCCACT
>JBBMJZ010000019.1:21158935-21169568 GCA_037833815.1 Zingiber zerumbet
TAATTACAAATTAGCTTATTATCATGGCATTTGATGCTAATATTTTATTATTATTTTATAGGCGTCACAAGGGTCATGGACCCGATCAGATTAGATCACATTTGCGATCAAATCTAGGGCTAAACAAGATGATCAAGCCTTGGAGTGATTTGGATCATCCATTGAAGATCGGAGAGATCTGAGTCATTCGTCAAGGATCTGCTCCATCCAAGTCAAGAGGAAGTATGTCACAGCCGTTGATGAAGATCCAGAGGTTTTGATCCAAATCTGAGATGTTTTCACTGTTGATCAAGACTCGAAGTAATCTGGACCGCCCGATCAAATTTGAGAAAGATTTAAAAGCCTTGAGAAGCTACAGTGCCCTTGGAGCTCAGCGTTTTTGCGACCACTATTCATCCTTCTTCTTTAGCGACATTGAAGCCTCCTGTTCCACTTCTAGATCCATGAGCAAGTTTTCTTCATCGCCGGTGATTACTGAGCTGCCAGCATCGTCGTCCGAGATCAGAGAACAGCAGAGGGCGTTCCCCAGTCCGCGAGTTGAATTTCTGATCCGTGGTCACATAATTGAGGGTGTTCCCCGATCTGTGACTTCCATCAACCAACGGAGCTCGAAGGGCGTTCCCAGAAGCTTCAGATTTCATTCCATTTCCCATTTCATCAGTTGCATTCAAACCAATCTGATCAATTGATTGGATGAAGCAATTTTAGAATTCGGCATCTGTTCTTCATGCGATGAGAGTGCCAGCCAGTCCGTGAGCTCGAAGGGCTCTCCAGAAGCTGTGATCGTATGCTGCATTAGCTGGGAGCTTGATTCTTTGCCTGTGATTGCCCGAAGGGCGTTTCCCAGAGGTAACTCTATTTCACAACAGAGAGGAGAGATTTCATTCCGAGATTTGGCTGTGGAATGCATTTGTTTTGTTTAATTTTTTTTTTTACATTTCTTATATCTGCTCAGATCTTATGATCTGATTTCTTCTTTTGCAATTCAGTTTTTGTTTGAGTTTCTACAATCCAAATCTTGTTACTGCTACTTAATTGTTTGCATTTTTTGTTCTATTTTGAATTTGTAATTCGTTTACTACTGGTTTGTTAGATTTGGTTATTTAGATAGCAAATCTTTGTTCTCTACAATTGATTTCTGTGACTGAGATTATGTTTGAATGACTTAACTTGAGCTTTTGATTGTTACCTCTATTCAATATCACTTTGTTTGAGTTTTTGAGTTTAATTGTTGCATTTGATTGTAAGTGTGAATTGGATGATACTTTGGTTTCTGTAAGTTAGTGCTTAGGTTCAATTCATAGATTTATAAACCCTTTTGTTTGATTCATTGGATTTGTTGTGATTGTGTTCATGCTTGAGTGTTAAATGAATCTCTTGAGTTTTTAATAGTTAACCTCTGTGATATTTAGTTAATGTGGGTGTAATTGGATAATTTGTTAGTTGTAGAACTTGATTCAATGATACTTAATTGATAATAATTTGATGAGATGGAAAAGAATCATGTTTAGATGAGATTAACCTTTCTTTGATTCAATCCTTAATTTTATTAGATAAGTTCAATTTGTAATGAGAATCAAGTGGAAATGTCTAATGAATCTTGTTGATGTAAGAATTCAATTTGAATCAATTTTAAGCATTCTCACTCTTTACTAGTTATTCTTGGAAAAAAATACGACTTGGAACTCGTTGCTACACCACTTTTCTTTAGTTTGGTTGAGTTCCCAATCTTTATTAATTTGGAGCGCCTAATGACATGCAAAACGGTGAAGAAATAATCTCGCGAGTTGTATTGATTTCGTTAATTCGACTATGAATACCAGAAATAATCTTTTAAAACCTATTAATTCAGAAGAATATATCAAGAAATAGAGAAATTAATAGTAGTAACAAAAATTATTATTAATCCAAAAAATTACTTTTAACATCAACTAACAAGGCACTGGTATATACCAAAATTCTAACTTATAAAAGATGAAAATTATAAAAAAATAATCAAAATACCTAAAAAAAATAAAAATTACTTAAAAAAACTAAAAATTATTTAAAAAAAATAGTAAAAAAATATCTTTGAATCCTCCTCTATCATTTACTCAATGAACGAATGTGAAAGACCGGACACCTTCAAAATTAGTTGACCGGATACATAGATTATTAAACAGAACGCTATACATATCGAGCAACGCGGTGTATCTTCTTCTAGCTCCGCGTGCCCATGCAACCACGTAATTAACTGATCGATGCAAAGTTCAAAGCATGCGGTAACTTGAAGGCAAAGCTTTTACTCGTTCCAAGTCCTGCGATCAGGCGAGGCAAGACTCTCTCCCGGTCTCCATTAATTAAAAAATGTCAGACCTAAACCCGGTCATATAAATCCATTTTATAATAATTATATTCCTGATCAATACATATATTATTAACGATCCAACTTCTCCTGAAGTATAAATATCCATGCCTTCTGCCTCCCGTAGCTCCTTAGACCTTAGTTATACATATATCCGTACATCAAACTGTTACAATTAGTAGCAGCATAATTAAGGAGAATTAAAGCCGTCTGCAACAGTAACAGCCATGCCTTGTTCTTCAGCAAGCAGAAGGGTGGTGGTGGTTAACGTTGCTGCAGTGATGCTGTTGGTGAGCTGTGTGCTGATGAGTTCTCAGCCTGTTTGTGCAGCGAGGCTGCTGCTGGGGACGGAGGTAAGGAAGGGCTTCATTTTCCAGATCCTACCGCAGGGCCCGGTCACCGGTCCGGGCTCATCTGGCTGCACCGGGGGATCAGCAAACAATGGCAGACCCTGTCCATGACAATATAATTAATGTTATTTGTTTTAAAGTTAGGAGAATTATAAATTCTCATGTCAATTCTTTCTCAGTGTACGCATATTTAATTAATATGTGAAACTCATCCTTTCTACAAGCCTCAAGATTTGTGTGATCATGCGTCTACCAATTTGGTATTGTTGTTTATTTTCCCCATGCTATATGCAAGTGAAAGAGGCAGATGAAGTCCCCACAGGGTGGTGTAGTAGTAAAGTATTTAGGAAAATAAATAAGAGAATTAGAGTTCTAATTTCAATAAAGACGAATATCTCTAAGTGTGCATAAACTGTCTAAATATCTTCAAGATCTTAATGGTTGAAATTAGATATCTGAATTATCAACAAAAAAAAAGGGAAAAAAAGGCAGGTGAAGAGCTTGTTCAAGGTCTACCAACAGTTGATCCACGCTGAGGTGAAGGAAACCCTATGCAGTGGCTTCATTCTTCAAGGCAAGGCTTTAATTTACTCGTTCAAATTAAAGTCTTGTTCTATGTTCAATTCAAAATGTCAAACATAGACCCGGTCATATATATATATATATATATATATATATTCATTTTCCTAATAAATTAATTAACGACGATCTTCATGCAGGATAAATTTCCATGCAATCTCCTGCATTCCTCCTTAAATTCCATTTTAGGTCGTCGATCCTTAGCATTAGCATACGTCAGTTGTGTTGTGATGAAACAACCATTTATATATAAGTTTAGCGCACCCGGGGAATAGTACAAATAGTGGGGATATAACATCTCTGGCATAATGGTCAGGGGTCGATTATTATATATTGACGATCTAAGATTTATCCCACCATACGCCTAACATATGTGTACATACATTACCTTCCTCCGTGCCCTAGGATCAACTATAGGAGGCCTTATATATATATATATATATATAGCCCGTCGTGAGTTTTTTTGAGAGCTCAAAAGAATATTTAATTCGTATTTAAATTATCTAATTTGAGCTGAACCATGAACCTGTTTGATAACTTTTTTAGTTGAATTGGAACCCATAATATTTTGTTACGGGAGAGATGCTTCTATAGGAGTGGTACGTGTTTGTTGATCATGATTACATTTTGCCACAAACTTGCCCTGCCATAACTGCAAGCTCACATCAACAGATCAAGCAGCACAACGTTACTGATCGACCAAGCCTTCGCCATTAATACTTGATCGTGGATTTTCCTTTGCAACGAAGGTGGCCGGAGCAACGACGAGGAGGACGGTTATACAGAGCGTGCATACATGCATGATTCTGCAAATCTGTGGTGCATGAGTTAATACAAAGTCACGCATGCGTAGGGAAAGGACTTCAATTTCATTTGTGGTTGATTTTAGACTCGTTGACTCGTTCCCCACGCGGATGATCTGGTTTTCAACACTAAATTATATTACGTTCAGATTCTCAATATATTTCTTATAAAAATACATTAAGATTATAAGTCCGAGAATTTGATTTAGAAGTCAGCCGTGAGAATAAGATATTTGAATTGACTCCTAAATTTTGACCGGGTAAACTAGTTTTAACTTTTCAGAGTACGGGAAGTGGTTCGAACCCTTGAGGGTCTAATAAGGTCCATGTCAATAAGTGCACATCTTTCCTTGTAATTGACAAAGTCAACCTTCTTCCAAGGTGGTCATAAAAAGTTCATGACTTTATCGGAAATAATGGAAATGTAAAAACTGGAAAAAATGTTGGAGAGAGTCTAGAGACTTGTTTTTTCAAGAGATATTTCAAGACTTAAATACTAAGAATATACGAATATAATATAAATACGAAGAATATTCTCTTAAAACATATTTATTCACATTCATATCTTCAAAAAAAAATTATCATTTTCACACACACATATATATATATATAGATATATAGATATATACTAATGATAATAATAATAACCAAGGTTTATCATGATGTCAGGTATAAATATATATATACAAGTGAGGTAAAAATCAGTTTATCTTGATACCTAAAAGAATCATGCAAATTCATAAACCAATGCACAAATATGATTCAATATACAAGCTACAAATTAATGGCTACTTCAATACATTTTTTTTTTTTGTAAAACAATTGATTGTTTGTCGCTAATAATATTAATTTTAAAAAATTAAGGTTGATGATCGGAAGATATGTTACAATGGTATAACGAGGGAATATATAATCGATGGTTGGTCTTAGTTCTTTACAAAGAGCAATTAAATAAAAAAGTTATTAAAGTTGTTGTTTAATTATATAACAAATTAGCACCGAACTAGCTTTATTAACCAAAAGAATATTCAAATCTATCACATGCCAACATTCATGCATGAGTACAGTTACAAAGACCAAGAGACATTAATAAACAAAAGAAATAATTAGAGAATAACGAAAGAGAACTCTCCATGCATGCTTATATATGCGGATTTCTCCCCAGTTTTCTCCTACGTCTAAGGACAGTGTTTGCCATTGTTTGCTGATCCACCGGTGCAGCCAGATCCCGGAGTGGGGACCGTGCCCTTCGGCAGGACTTGGAAGATGAAGCCCTTCGTCATCTCCAACGTCCCCAGCAGCGGCCTCGCTGCACAGACAGGCTGAGAACTCATCAGCACACAGCTCACCAACAGCATCGCTGTAGCAAACAGCACCACCCTTCTGCTTGCTGAAGAACAAGACATGGCTATATATTCCTGTTGCAGACAGTTTTCTCCTTAATTCTGTACGTATATATAACTAAGGAGGGGAGGCAGAAGGCATGGCTATTTATAGATACTGCATGAAGGAGGACCTCGTCAACTGTGGGTTAGGAAGATCTTGAGCAGGACTTGGAACGAGTAAAAGCTAAACTTTTCCTACATAGTGAATGCTTAATTTGGTCTCAGCATTCATGGCTGCATATGTGAGAACATATTGGAGAGAGGCAACACCGTGTTGTGGTTTCTTTTCTGGAGAAGAATGAAAGAATTCGCGTTCGTTCAAGGGTCGTCGATATATGTCATTTATTTATTTTGCGTGGTCAGCCGGTCTAACTTCTAAGCTTTGAATTGTATTTCTACGTGTAACTGGTTAATAATAACAGATGAGGACTTTGGTCAGCAGAACCCATTCCATGCGGAGTTTGAAGGCAGCTATGTATCCTGCTTCAATCACGTCAAAGTCGATTGCTTAATTTTTTTTGAACTTCAAATGAATACCGTATCTCCAATGCAAAAGAGAAATTAGAAGTGCTTGTTTTGTTTTTTTATCATCACTATCTCCTCCCCAACCACTATCAACGTATCAAACTAACTTGTAATTTTAGAAGAATAAATAAATTAAACTATAATCCAAATTCTACCCCAATATTCTTTTAGCAACCCTATATGAAATTGAGTTGGAGACTCCATCTAACCACTAATGAGTCCAATTCTGTAAAGAAGTATGGAACCCTCAATATTCTTGACATTTCCGTGGTTGACATATGCCAGTTCATACATGCTGCAAAGATTCACGACCAATAACCCTCTCCAAAACCCCCTCTAGCACTTTGATTGAATCGGACATGCCTCTCGAGTACATCAAGCATAGAGCTTTATTATATTGTTCGGTGCCACTGCATCCGCATTCTTGAACTTCTTTATATCGAGCTTCACGTTATGGTTGGCCATGAAGGTGGACTACATCATCATAGGGTGCCCATGCTGGAGGATGGACAGGGCCGGAATCCTTGAACATCAGGTGATCCCTCGGATACCACTCGATCAAACTGCTCTCCTCCATGGTAATGTTGTACTGCACATAGTTGAGCTTCATGTCCTTGGCCGGCTCCCTGAAATCTAGTATTGCCATCCACTCGAGGCTACCCCATGACACCAGTTGGATCACCGTCGCGTTGGGCAACAGGAACACCAAATTGGTGAGCCCAGAGTCGTGCACGCCTGGCATCACGTCCATCAAGTTGACCAGCCATGCGAATTGGCTCACATCGGATCCCACATTGCCGTCGTTGATGATGATTTCAAATCCCAACTAATCTGCCAGTTGAGTTATTTCGTGTAGATTAGTGAATGCTCTAGATTGCTTCCTTGCTACGATGAGAATCCTGGCTTTCTTACCTGCGAATTCTTAAATGTTTGAAGTGGCATCCCTTTCCAGGGGGAAGGCTTCTCTTAGGAACTCGGCAAGGTTGGCCATGAAGTAGCCATTGGGGGTGCGTGCAGGGTTGATGTTGAGCTCCTTGTGCAAGCAGAGGCTGATTAAGACCTTGCTGAAGCAGTGCACCTCCTTGTCCTTATCGTAGTCAATCAATAGAAATTTGGAGAGCTTATGTAACATCGGGAGGTAGCGGTAGGTTGATGCATCATCATCCTCTGATGACGGGTTTGCCTGATGAACAAGGACAGCTGGGATGATCATCCTTTCAATGGCTTTGACGGTCTTCACACTATCATCCTCGGCCGCAATAACCAGTTCCTCGATAGGCACCAATGGGGTAGGTAAAGGCTCCTCCGATCCTATGCTAGTGGATCAAGCTCCTCATCCGTCGACTTCGGAGGCTCCTTTGCAGCTTCCTCTAGCTCTATATGGCATGCCCCAGGGTATAAATGGACAACCAATGATGGAGAAATATCTCTTAGTGACAAATCTGATACAACATGATATGAAGCCAAACATCACTAATACCAAAATGACAATGAAGAAAAAGTAGCCAAGTGTGTATATGTGTGTGTGAGAGAGAATATCATTAAGATATTTTTTTTACATGCATACATACATGGCTTCAAAATTATTTTTAAAATATTCAAGAGGAAAGCAATGAAACAAACACAAATATCCAGTAGCAAGAACTAAAGAAAACTGAACTAAAAAATCAAATTGTAGAGACAAATAGAACATTAAACATCTCGAAGTGACATGGGACGACAGTCAGGACCCTTGAGCGACATAACACATTCTCTATCTGCTAATATGAAAATAAAAAGAAAAGTAAAAGATAATGAGTACAACTCATTGGGTATCAGAAAGATAGTGCATGAACTATAGTATAAGGAATCAAAAGAAGCAGTCTCAGGTAATAATACTTACTATATAAATAATAGTGACAGTATAATCTGTAAGTACCCAGGGTGAGTTTTGATGTGATCAATCGGATTAATTTAGACTCTGCATTTATTGATGCCTTGTGTCTAAGTATGGACTTAGGAACACGAGAAGTCAAGTGGAAGATGCAGCGAATGAGAAGGATGGCACGGAAAGCAAGTCGATGTGCACAGTGCATCTGAAGAACGAGAAGCTGCGGAAGAGTTGACCGATGAGAAAAATGCGCATGACACTTCCAAGGGATGAGGAGACGAGGAGGGAGGCTGCTCAAGGAGAAGGTGGATGGGTTCGGGTGAGCTCAACTCTAGATGACCAGAGAATCACCCAAGCATCCAGAGAAGCTACCAAACAAGTTAACACGAGGTGCCCGGACCAAGTCCGGGTGCCCAAACAAGCTTGGGTACCTTGTTGAGCCATTGCAGCGAGGATTAGATTTGGAGTCCACATCAGCAAGACTCCAGGTGCCCAGACCAGTCCAAGCCCCCGGATAATGATAACTTCATTGATGAAGAGTCATTGCATAGTGGATCAAGACAACCACATCTAGACGCCTGAACCGGGTCCAGGCGTTCGGGAGCTGCCACATCAGCAAACGACTAATTCGACCAGTGAGCTATAAATAGAGGCTTGGTCCTCAAAGTTTTAATATAACACACTACACTTACATTTCTGAATTCATGTTTTAATTGTGCTTGTTCTTAAACGTTGTAGGGGCTACTTTGTCTCCGACTCTATCGAAGAAGAAGCCTGATAGTGCACGTTCAACTGTCTTGGATTAGCAACTTCCCAGGTTGGAAACCAAGTAATTCTTAGTGTCTTTTTTTTTCTTTTTATGTTATTCATTTTTAATCAACGTGTTAACTAAAGTCCAAAGATCGAGAAGAAAGGTGCTACCTTTTGTTGTAGGCGTTTCAGAGCCCGGCCTACACGGAACCTACAATTGGTTTAACCACCAACTGAAGTAATACAGAGATGGACAGAGCGAGTATTCACCCGTCAAATTTCGAGGGAAATTTTGCAAATTAGAAAAAAAAATGAAGGTATTCTTTAAAATAAATTTTGATATTTTCCTCACGATTAAATATGATTTTGTTGTACCCATCGATCAACATGGAGCTAAAAAAGAAAAGCACTTGTGGAGCAAGAAGGAGCCAGTTAACTTCGTGGCAGTTCCATCTGCTGAGTATTCTACCACCACAAGAAGTCAACCAGATCAGAGCCTACGAGTTAGCCAAAGAACTCTGGGAGAAGTTCCTAGAGTTTCAAGAAGGGACCTCAGAGGCCAAACTCGTAAGATGAGACCTGCTCCGGAACTAACTCAGCAACCTCCAGATGGAAAGAGAAGAAACAGTCACTCATCTACATGCAAGAATCAAGAAGTTAATCATCGGACTCATGAATCTCAAAGAAATAATAACAAACCAAGATTCACTAAGATATGATTTAAATGAAATTTCTAGAACACTCGAATGGACGTCTATAGATAACTCTTTTTACATCTCTAAAAACCTCGAGGTTGTAGGATCGATGACGTGCTAGAGGGGGGTGAATAACACTCGTGGCTTTTTCACTTATTCCAGAAAATACAAAGTGGATGCGGTGGAAGATAGAGAGAAACACAAGAACAATCGCTAACACTTTTGGTTACTTGGTTCGAAGCCTTTGGGGACTCCTAGTCCAAGGCCCGCAATCGTTGATCGCTTTCGTTGGGCAATTCACTATTAGTTCTGAAAGCTTTACAAAAGCACAATACAAGTATGAAGATTTACAATTCTAAAATACAACTTGTTACTGACGACTTGGTGAAATCAATTTTCTGTCTTGATCGTCGTTGGAGCAGCATTTAGACGTTTCTATAGTGCGCGTAGTTGTTCGTTCTTGATCTCAGAAAAGTGTTGTTCGAAGCTGCTGGTTGACCCTCCTTTTATAGCCACCTCAGACCTGATCCAGATCCACTGATCTTGGGATTAGGTTTGACCCGACTTTGATCGGGCAACTGATCCCACCGATTGGTCAACTGATCCCACTAATCAGTCGACTGATCCTGCCTGAATCTGCTCGGCTTCTTGTCCAGATTCTACTGCACGGATACGTCCTTGTTCAGACGACCGATCCCGCCGTTAGGTCAATTGATCCGCCGATGATCTCCATCCCGATTGACCCGGCTTGATCAAGTTGCTTCTTATCTTGGTTCGGTCGACTGAATCCAATGTTCGGTTGATTGATCCCCTGGTCGAACCTGATCCACCCACTAGAAATCTGTTCTTGCTGATTGGAGATCGGTCGACTGATCAAGGTTGAAACTTCAACCTGCAAAAGTGTTTGTTTCCCTGCAAAACAGAGTAAGACAAACAACAAATAATAGAGTAATGTATGAAAATAACTTATGACATCGTTCGGACTGTCCGGTTCTGACTTTCGGATTTTCTTTGAAAACCCTAGGTCTAGCCGATACCTACTCCTCTCAAGAGAAGTTACCTGTTGTCATACCAGTCCTCCAGACCGACTGCACTTTTGCTCAGTGTCCAAAACTTTAGGTCTTCATGTTGGATGTCTGCTCCACGATCCATCCAGACTTTCACCTGGTCCGCGACCACCAGGATTTTCACCCAGAGTCCTCGACTCTAGGATTTCACCTAAAGTGCTCGACCCACCAAGACTTTCCACCTAGGGTTACCACCCCCTAGGACCTAGGGTTACCTCCCCCTAGGGTTACCTCCCCCTAGGGTTTTCCCCTGCCTAGAATCCAC
>JBBMJZ010000019.1:21169668-21182272 GCA_037833815.1 Zingiber zerumbet
GAATTCTAATAAAAATAAAAAAGACTCGCAATGTAAAATTCTTAAACCGAGTCAAAATTAAATATAAAAAGATAAAATTATCAAAAATAGCTTAAATAACATAAATAATAATAATAATAATAATAATAATATTATTATTATTATTATTATTATGTAGACCCTCTTGCATCAGTCAACCCGTGAGTTGAAAGAATTCATTCTCGAATTTAGAATAATTTCATATGGTAACCCATAAGGAAGATTATTTAGTATTAAATTGACAAAATCTAAGCGTAACTTTCATCTTCTTTGACAGTTATTATCTTAATCTATTCAGACCACAAAGCATTTGTTACAGGTTATTCAATTCAAAGCCAATATTATCCACATTTTCACAAACTTCAATTACCTTATTTTTTTATTTTTCCAGATATCTCCTTTTGCCCAGCCAATGTCACTGTAAACTGCTTCTGTAGCAGAATGCCCTAATGATGGCTTTTCATAGATGGCTAAGGTAGGATCTCTATAAGATAGCTAGCTCGTCGTCTAGTTTGCTTTCTGCACCATTTGAGAAGGTGCCCTTAGTAAAAGTTTTTCTATGTCCATCAGAACCTTCAAATGGAACAGATCTCAATGGCCAATTTTTACATTTGTCTTGTCTAGTATCTGATGCACCATTTGTCTTCTCTTGAACTATTGTGATTTTTCCGTCATTTATCTCTTCCGTATTGACCTAAGAACAGATTAACGAAGACACTGGGAGCGAACGAATCGTTTTTTACCACAATTGAACTACTGTGATTTCACTTCCATTATGATTATCCACAGTTGAGTTGCCATAATCAACAGGAACGTCGCTTTCATTTCCATTATGATTATCCACAGTTGAGTTGCCATCATCAACAACAGGAACCTCAATATTCCTTATATTCCTAATTGTTGCAATTGTTGTCTCAGATTGGAATGCAAAGTGTACCTTGAAATCCTGGGATATGAAGGTCTGGAAGCCTCGACGAGTTTAGATTTAGGGAATAATGCCCTGTAAAATAATAGGGATCAAACTTGCATCTCCCCAATCGCTGCAGTTCAATCGAGATCGCATCGTTCGACCATCTAATCAGGATCAAGTCAGTGAGATGGGGGCAAGCATGCATCACGTCGGCCAAGTGTTCACAGAGTATAATGTCGTCGATCATCTCTGATCTGTACAATCTCTCGAAGGAGGACTGATATGGGCGGTAATGAGCAGATCCAAAAAATGATGGGGTGGCCAAAATCAAGATGACATGATGGTCAAATTTAAGGTGAAGTGTCGGTCAAAGTCAAAGGAAGAGAGTATTCCTCGTTTGACTTTGGCGCTTGCCCAACATTAAGGCTCTTAAGTCCTACTCGGCTGGATTACGAACCGAGGGAATAGGGGTCAACTGGCCCTTAGGCCGGTCGAACATAAGGAGTCTAGTACCTTACTCTTGGACAGAAAAGATAACATGTCCGATCATTCAATAGCCGACCGAGTTTAAAGGCAACTGGCCTTATAGGTTGGTCAGAGGGTTCGACCTACCTCATGGTAGACCAAGCATATGAGTGGGCAGAATAAGGGCCATCCTCCGGATAATCATAAATCGCTCTCTGCACGCTCAACCTGATAAATGGCCGATCGGGCTGGAGACACTTGGTTTCATATTACTTCACGAATGGATATCCAGTACGCTCAATGCATCATATTATTTTTCGGACGAACTTCTGTTATGTTATTCAGCATATATCAGAGTAGTGTAAGGACAGAATAGACATAAAGATGGTCGACCTTATAGTCAGGCCGGAATATATCATTCAATACATAACTAAGCAGCTGAATGTTGGGACAAATGTAAGGACAGCAGGCCTTATGGTTCGGCCGGGTTATACTCAGTAGATAACATCTTACCAACTTGTCAGGATAATAACCGTATGTCAGAGAATATTATTCTGAAACTTTCTTCATAAGATATCATGTCTCCTAACAGCCGACCACTTATGACAGCATATTCCTTTAGTGAGCTCAACTAGGGCATAAGTTATAAATCACAAAAGAGGTATACATATTCCTCGGACAACTATTACATATTGCCTAGGTAACACACTCTCCATTACTCAATAACCTCTGACATTCCGACATTCCAGGTCACCTCATGATTACGGAGGTTATGAGAGGTGGTATATAAAAGAAAATTCTCTCCGTTGGTAGGGTACGCCTTTTATAGCATTTGAGCCCTATTCTAGCATGAGCACTTTCTCTACTGTTCTTCATTCATTCATCCGGATACGTACTAACTTGAGCGTCAAAGGGCCTTGCCAAGGACCCCTCCCTGGTTTTAGGCACTAACACTCTATGTGCTCGTTTGATTGTGCGCATATGATAGAATGGAAGATCCCTCGAAGAGTGTAAAATTCTTGTGCTAGTCAACCATCAAGCTATCGTTGCTAGCACGCTATCTCTCTAGTTTCAGATAGGATTAAATTTGGCACCGTCTGTGGCAACTCTCCCCTAAATATGAAGTACAGAGATGGAAGAGGCTGGAAAACTCACGACCATCACATTAACGCAAGAAGAATTGGACATGCTCATCAATGCTCGAGTGCAAAAATTATTGTAGCAATAACAACAAGCAGCTATGAGTGGTACTGTGCCCCCCAATCACGTCGCTTCGATGACTGCCCACCAAAGGGAAAGATGAGCACAAGAGGGAGCTCCAGTGGTTGGTTTGAATATTCCTTTTGTGCCACCAAACCATCTGCTTCCCCCACCTCACTCCCGGATAGCGCGTCATCAGGTGTTCTTCTGCACACCGCTCGAATACATGGGCCAAGAAGAATCATTTTAAGAATCTTCCAGGAAAGCACCCATCTGAGATGGGCACAAGGGAAAATCCCCAGTGACTTGCAGCTCCCCCATTCTCCCAAGGGGTGCCGGAAGACAAACTACCTAAGCACTTCTAGCCCCTCATGTTAGGGGAATATTTCGAGCTAACTGCCTTGAAGACCATCTCCTTAAATTTGAAAATGCTACCCTTTTGCATCAATATACGGACAGTGTAAAATGTCGAGTGTTCCTCACCACACTCGGTGGCTCAATACAGAGATGGTTCAAAAGATTGTCGGCCAGCTCTATCTGCTGCTTCAAGGATTTCCGTAAAGTTTTTCTTCATCACTTTGCTAGTAGTCAACATTACCACAAGACCCCCTTGAGCCTCTTTTCGCTCAAACAAGGGCCTAAGGAGATACTAAGGGCCTGAGGAGATACTAAGGGCCTATATTAAAAAATTTAATCAAGTGACTATGGATGTCCCTTCGGCCACCCCAAAATAATGGTCAATGCTTTCTCCTAAGGCTCACTAACAATGACTTCTTCCACTCCTTAATTAGAAGACCTCTAAAGAACTTTGATCACCTGCTCGACTGGGCGACCGAGTTCATCAACATCGAAGAGACGCAGTCCATTCGGAGGAAGGAAGTCATCACCCCTGCTCCCGTTCCAGCTCCTAAGCACCGAGTAGCACCAACTCCACCACCTAAAGGACCTCGACTGGGTCCTCAGCTGCATCATCACAAATGATGGCCCCATGCCATACAACATGTGGAGGTTGAACGACAAAGATATCCCGAGCCTCCTCGTGAAGCTCCTCGACGATGGTGTACATTCCACTGGCCAGCCTCCCACAACACCCAGGAGTGCTACAATATGGTGAATCACGAGAATGTTCATCAGAGATTTCGCCAGATCACCCCATTATCGGATTGGCTTCCTTATCAATGGTCGAACGACGACCCGGAGAGAATACTAAGGAGTCCATCAGCGACGGGGCAAGCGGGTTCAAGCTCCCGCTTGAGCTCCTCAAGAGCAGCCCCTGATGCGGTAGGAAGAAAATCATAGTAATACCGCATGGGGTGATATTGACATGATTGCAGGAGGACAGACCAACGGGGACTCTAACCGGGTGAGAAAATCGTACGCTTGTAGGTTGAAAATCCACACAGTCGGTTGTAACCAGGAAAATACACAAAGGCCCGAAATTAGCTTTGGGCCTAAAGATTTGGAAGGGGTTGAGATACCCCATGATGATGCTCTAATAATTAAGGCTATTATAGCTAATTATAAGAATTATTATATGTTTATTGACACAGGCAGCTTGTTCAATATCATCTTCAAGTAGGCATTCAAGCAGCTGTAAATAGATCTAAGCGAACTTCAACCCATGACAACTCCTCTGTACAAGTTCATGGGCAATGAAGTCCTGCCGCTCGGCCAAATAAAGTTGACTATTTCCTTAGGGGAGGAGCTCCTAATGAGGACACGCTGCTCGACTTTCATGGTTGTGGACGCACCGTCAGCCTACAACGCCATTTTGGGCCAACCAACCCTAAACGAATTCTGAGTAGTTGTCTCAACCTTCTGCCAGAAAATAAAATTCCTTGTGGACGACTAGGCGGGAGAGGTCAAGAGGAATCAACTAGTGCCACGCAAGTGCTACGTCGAGATAGTCAAGACAAAGGCCAATGCTGCTTGGAAGGCTGAATGGATGGAACTCAACACCATATGAGAAGTACCGCCCACCCTTGTATATGAAGAAAAAGAAGAGGTGTAAATAACCTGGTCGTCCAGAAGCCACCACTCATGTAACGGCCGACCTGGCTCCTGAGCTTAATTAAGGCCGAGCTAGTTAAGTGCTTGACGCGTAATAGGCATGTTTTCGCCTGGACGCCTAAAGAATTGACTGGCATGGCACTAATAGTCATGGAGCACATACTTCATGTTTATCCAGACGCTCGGCCGATCAAGCAGAGGAAGCGAGATTTTGGGGCCAATCAAAATAAGATCATCAAGGAGGAGGTAGACAAATTACTGAAGGTTGACTACATTCGTGATGTCCAATTCCCAAGTTGGTTGACCAATGTTGTCCTGGTTTTCAAGCCGGGAAATAAGTGGAGCGTCTGCATCAACTTCAGAGACCTCAATAAGGTCTGCCCAAAAAATTATTATCCACTACCTCGTATCGATCAAGTGGTGGACTCCACCTCTGGGTGTGAGTTTATCCGTATGCTGGACGCGTATCAAGGATATCACCAAGTCCCGCTCGCCAAAAGTGATTAGGAAAAGGTTAGCATCATAGCTGCTAAAGGCACTTATTATTATAATATTATGTCGTTTGAACTAAAGAATGCAGGAGCTACTTACCAACGGCTTATGAACAAAGTGTTTCGAAGGCAGATCGGGTGAAATATTAAAATTTATATGGATGACATCCTCATCAAGTCCCTCCGGGCGACCACCTGTGTGCCAATGTGGAGGAAACCTACTAGATTTTAAGGTAGTACGGACTGAAGTTCAATCCCAGTAAGTGCTTGTTCAGAGCTAAAAGCAGGAAATTCTTAGGATACATCATGACCGAGTGGGGAATAGAAGTCAACCCAAATAAGGTGCAAGCCCTCCAAGATATGGCCCCGCCACACAATATGAGGGAAACGCAAAAATTGACCAGCCGAATCACAGCTCTATCGCGTTTCATCTCCCGATCGGCCGTTCGAAGTCTGCCTTTTTCAAAATCCTCCACCGAGCGACCAAGTTCCAGTGGGATGCTGTCTATGACAAAGCTTTTGAGGAGTTAAAAAATTACTTGTCTGTCCAACCTATCCTCTCTAAGTTGTACTAAGTTCAGTGTGTAGGACTATTTGGAAAATTTCGAAGACGTGATTACTCTAATGATGTCCAAGTGACTCACCACAGCATAAAAGTTTATCTAAAGAATGACTGCTTATTGAATCCAAAGCTAAACTTGAATCTAACACAAGTTAAGCTAAACCTTGAAATTCAACTTAACTCATATCATAAAATCATAGGAACACTCTGTCTAAAAATTTAGATCGGGTGATATGAATAAGAATTAAATTAAATTAAAATAAATTTAACTAAAACGTATACTAAAATATTAATTAATTCTAAATAAGATCTAAAAGAAGATCTAAAACACTAATTAAACTTACACTAATTAAAGTTAAACTTAAAGTTTATTTAAATTAATTAAATTAACTAAATTAAAACTTAAATCTTAGTTAAACAAAACAATTGAAATTTAATTAACTTAAATTTAAAACTTAATTAATTAATAATTGATTAAAACTTAATTAATAATTGATTAATTCAAAATGACTTTAACTAAAATAATACCAGTTAAATAATCAAACATATTCAAAATTCAAAAATAATACAAATGAATAAAAAGAATGATTCAAACTTAGTAATTAATTTATCGCATTTGGAAACTCAGTAAAATAATTATAAGTAAGTTTTTTTTCTTGAAAACTAAGACCTTAGGTTAAGGGGAGGATATTTATTCAAGTAATTTTTAAATTCTAGAAAAATTATTTACTTATATTTTTTTAAAAGTTCTCATTTCTCTAGTATTGTAAAAATTATATTGGCCTTAGTCTAGATCAAACTCATAAAAAGCATAATCCTATAGATCTAGGAAATGAGTATCTTACAAATACATTAGGTCTACCTTAATTGTGTATTCATCAAGAACATAAAATGGTGTGAGATGCTTAAACCTTTTTTCTGGAATTCAGATGCTTATATCAGTGCATCAAAATAAGTCTAGGCTATAAATACAACAATAAGATGGATCAAATTTTGTTTAACTTGACTAACTAAATGAACACTACTATTTTTTGGTAGATAGTTAGTAATTAATGGTTAGACATGTACGTACTAAGGATATTGGTAATTGAATGATTATTTTTAAATAAAGATATTAGATTCAGGAGGAGAATCTAATTTCAAAAACTCTAAAATGTTTACTTGAGAAATATTTTGAAAAAGCTTTACCTAGAAATATCTTGAAAAATTATTTTTCCATACTCTTAAAATTATTGTGAAAATCTGTCTTACTTAAAAAAAAATTTGAAAACATTTTCTAATTTTTTTTGGAAACGTTTACCTAAATTTTTTTTAAAAACATTTTACTTAGAAATATTTTCTTTAAAATTAATTTGAAAAACCTTCTTAGAAAATTTTTCTTTAAAATTACTTTGAAAATCCTTAGATTTTTTTTTTGTAAAATTACTTTAAAAATCTTGCTTAGAAGTTTTTTTAAATTAATTTGAAAATCATTCATAGAAAATTTTTCCTTGAAAATCTTGCTTAGAATTTTTTTTAACTAAGAAAATCTTTACTTAGAAAATTATTAAAAAATATTAACTAAGAATAACGTTCCTTTTCAAATATTTACTTAGAAATTTTTTTCTTACAATTATTTTTGCAAATCCTTATATCTTTGAAAAAGTTTACTTCAAAATTTTTGTAAAGATTACTTAGAAAATTTTAAAGAAGTTTACTTGAAAATTTCTTTGACAAAGTCTTACTTGGAAAACAATTTTGACAAAGCTTTACTAAGAAAATGCTCTTAAAAAATATTTTCAATTTTTTTTACTAAATTAAACTTTTGTTCAAACCTCTTCCTAAGTCCGATACATACAAAGTATTTACTTTCAGTTATATTTCTACATTAATGTTTGGCATTACTTATCTCATATTATGCTTGTCTTTCTTTTATCTTATTTTTTTATGAATACCAAAGGGGGAGGGTAAGGGTTAATGTAGAAAAAGAACTAAATTGATCAAGTTCAAAACTAACTTAGATCATTTGTTTGCATTTGGCATATCGTCTTTCAAATGTTATTTTTTTTCTAACTTTAATCTAGGTTGTCATTGCATCATAAAGGAGGAGATTGTTAGTGCAAGTTACACTAATGATCTAACTCAGATTTTGATGAATGATAAGTGGATTAAAGTTAGAATGTTTGTGGTCTAATTGCTTTACTAAGTGTGTAGGAGTTGACATGTTTGGAGGATCCCAGGCTAAAATCTAGCTAGGTCCACAAGACCCGATAGCTAGTGTGAAGTCCAGATAGGTCCGCAGGACCCAATATCTGGCAGGAAGTCCAATTGGATCTGCGGGACCTGATAACCAGCCGAAATCTAGTTGAATTTATAAACCACGTCAGCATAGTCCAAGCGCTCGGAAGGGCCTATTAAACCAACCTTCAACCAGACAACATTTGCTATGACTTTTATAGTCGCGTACTGCTCTGAAAAGGCTTCGACGACATTGATAGGCTACTCAGAAGTTCGAAGAATGAAGACTTATTCAAATTTTCTTTTTGTTTGTCGGTAATGTTTACATTATAATTATTGTACTTAACTTTGGAAATCCATTTCGAATTTTTAGTGATTGTCCATCAAAAGCACTCTAATGTGTGGGCCTTGGAGTAGAAGTCGTCGAAGGCTCTGAACCAAGTAAAACTATTTGTGTTAATGTGTGCTTTTGTTCTATCTCTTTTTTGTTACGTGACTTGTTTTAAATCATAATTTTTTATTAATGCTATTCACCCCCCTCTAGCATATTTACGGTCCTACACAGTTTTCTATTTGCTCCCCTTGAATCATAGATTAGATATTGTTTATCTAAGAGATGAATTTAACTCTTAAGGACCGAGTACCAATCTAGTTCAATTTATTTAGTTAAACATGATTTAGGGATCCATGCTTAGACTCGAGTTCTACCATTTTGACTAAGTAAAGACAAGTATGATTTGTTGGTTGTGTTTGGTTTGTATCTGAATCCAACTCTATTGTACACATCTCATTGAGACCCAAGCATTATGTTTAGACATTTGGATCCCAAGTTGAACTTTTCCAACGTCTTTTTAAGTCGCTTCACTTGAACTTTCAAGTTGGAATTTTCTTTCTCAACTTTTGCAACTTGAGTTGAAGTTCCTACTTGAACTTGGTTAGTCGAGTGATTCAAGCTAACTTACTCCTTAAGGTGGCCTCCTTAAGTAGTAAGTTATTTTATTCCTCAATTTTTGTTAATTTTTTAAATAAGCATTTAATTACTTTCAACATTTCAGACTTCGAATTGAAAGTTACCTTATTGGGTCCTTCAAAAATGGATGTGGATTCATGGCTTCTCTCATATTTGACTTCGAATTCAGACTCAGACTCGGGCTCGGATTCGGACTCCTCATTCCTTTCCATAAACTCTATATGACTCAAATGCTTTAGTTCTAGTTTTAATCAAGGCTTGGCTTCCTTGTTTGGTCTAACCCTTTCTCGGTTTGACTCAAGTTAGTCTGCTCATGTAATTTTAATTCATAAAATAGTTCATCTAATTTAATAATGAAAAGATCCTTTGAAACTTTATAGGCATCTACAATAGATGCCTATAAGGAATTTCAAGGGAATGAGTTAAGTGTGTACCTAATGATATCATGGTTCTTAAGTTGATGGCCCATGATATATAGTTTATTGAGAATGTCCTTAATCCTCATATGTTGTTGGCTTGCCGACTCACAATCTAGCATTTTAATATTTAGTAATGAATTTAACAAAAGATCATGCTTTATTACCTGTGTGTCATTTGTCCCTTCATGTAATTTGACTAACTTATCCCACAAATCTTTTGCATTGTTGAAGAGGCCGATTCAGTTTAATTCTTCTTTTGATAAGTGACGTTGTAAAGTGTTGAGTACCTTCAAATCGATTTGTACTTTCTTCTTTATTTCTTTAGTACATTCCTCTAGGTCGTTGACTGGTGTTGTGTAGCTGCATCGGATAATGCTCCATTGTTCAATGTTTATTTTGAGAAAAAATTTCATCTTTTTTTCTAGTATGGGAAATCACTTCCATCGAATAGAGGAGGACACACGGTTGAATATCCCTCAGATTTGGTCATTTGTTCTTGCACCAAAAATTGAGAAACAAAAAGAATTTCCAAGACTCTTGTCTTGGGATTAACAGTGTGAGATAAAAATTTGCAACGATGAAAATAATACTTTTTTTTTAACAAAAAAGAAAAGATTTTTTTTAAAAAAAAAACTGCTTGAAAAATGGTCAAGTTAATTCAGAGCAACCATACTCTGATACCAATTGAAGGATTGAAATAGAGATAGAGGGGGGGGGGGTGAATATCTCGTTACAAATCTTTTCTTTTTCGTATTAAGACAAAAACAAAGTTTATTAGCGGAATTAAAAACAACATACACAAAGACATAGTTGGTTACTTGGTTTGGAGCATGTTTCGACTCTTACTCCAAGATTCACGATCCTTAATCGTACCATTGGAAAATTTACCAAAATTCTTCTTTTCGAAGTCCACAGAAAAGAGGTAATTCATATAATAAGGTTTACAAAAAATTAGGCAAGCTTAAAATAAATATACCGGCAAATTAAGATGTAAGATGAAGATCGTCGGAGCTTCTAGGCGTCGTAGCTTGCACGTGGAATTGAAGCGTAGAATAGTAGCATCATGAGCAGAGAGGAACAGAAAGTTGCACAAGAGTTATTCTGTCATATGATCTTATAACACAGAGTTAGATAATAGATATTAAATATGCATGAGTATAATAGTTAGGACTGTCTTGATCTCAACTAGAAACTTCCGTTGGTTTCTTCAATTGGATCAATGACTTAGGTTTGTCCCTTTCCGGGACACAACCTCCTCGTCGCTCTACTCCAATTGCTTACCTCAACCAACCTGCCAAACATCGGGTCCTCTAGACCTGTTTGGACTTTATTGCCTAGCTGTGACTAGAGCTTTCTTGGTTGAGTAAACAACATACACACTTAGTTAATTCATCATATAACAACAAGACTTAACTTGAACTTTGATAATATCAAAATTCGTGTTTGATTCTAGTGTGCCTTGCACTAACACTACCTCTCCACAACGACCTCATGAACGCTTAGCCTCTGACTCTGATCAGATATGATAGTACACTAGGTTTGATCATATGTCAACAAGGTTGATTCCACTGAAGGAACTTCATTGGGTTCCATTAAGGCCTCAAACTCATTGGAGGCCCATTCAAATTCAAATTCCTCATTTACGAGTCCACAAGGCATTCTCTTAAGTGACATGTATCAACTATTAAAGGATATCAACTAATCTGTTAAGTCATTTGTCCCATCAACCCACTATTCATTTAATGTCATGTAAAAGTCTATCAGAAAATCCCTGAAATGTATTTTTGCAGCCCATAGTTGAGACGACCTTATGACACTTATGAGCGGATTGCTAGGTATCAATTGGGCGTGGGGATATGACAAAGTACAATAAGAATTACTTTATCATAATAAGACACCTCGTTACATGAGCCAAAGGAAAAGGTGCTATATAAGCGGTCTCTTTTCCACACACATCGAAGTTTCCAACTGACTTGAACATTGAAGCTAGTGACTGCACCGGTGGCCCCTCCCTAACCCGTCTACTGACATGTTCTTCTCTTTGTGCCTTCTTTGACTTGTTAGGTTGTCTCGAATCTTTGAATTTTCTTTGTTCGAGGTCATCTTGCTTGCAATGTACATGCCACTTCATCAGCGGTATATTTCCATTGATTTCAGACCAGATGAGAATGGTTTCATGTGTTCTAACTTATCGGAGAGAGAGGCAGATCTACCCTATTGGTCAGGTCAAAGGTTTGAATTATATATATATATATATATATAAAATTCCGACGTGTAACTGATGAGGAATTTGAGTCTTTGACATTGGTCAACATAACCTATTCCATGCGTCTCATGGAGTCACATCAAAAGATTGCTTAGGTTAGTCAAATATATTTAGCGGATTTTTCGTTAATTGTGATTCAACCATTTTAATTTCTCATTCGACTTTTTATTTATAAGTGGGTGTAAATCGTCGAACGCTTGCATGCCACGTAGTGGATTGTGGATCGACGAATCTACTTGTCATCGGCGGTGATGACTAGGTTCAAGAAATTCCAAAAGAGCCTCATCGAGCACTTCTTTGACAGAATCGAAGGTAACAGCCACGGCCGCCCACTTTCTTGTTTTTGAGTTTTTTTTTTTTTAAAGCTTATTCTGGCGGAGCCAGGAATGATAGCCCGCCCGGGTTAAAAGAATTATCCGAATGACTCCCGGACTAAAAGTCCTTTTCTACTATTAGAAAATTCAAAATGTAAGATATGAACAAGTAAAATTAACCAAATTTTCAGCTGGGCCTCCGGGCTGTAGCCCGGATAAGTTAATGCTTGGCTACGTCCATGAGCGGAGCCACATTGGGACTAAGGTGGGCTTCAGCCCCACCAACTTTAGAAAAATAAAACAAAAAAAATCATCCTTATATTTTTTTTCCGTAAATATTTCCTTTTTTCCGCATGTACTTTTCATTAAATCAAAATTTTTTATTTTGTTTAATTAAATTTCCAAAGCACATGTCAATTTATTAGGAATTTTAATTAAATTTCAATTTTATAAACTCCACGCACACTACCTCTTATTTTTCCTCTTATCCGCAGAGCCATAAGTGCCATCGTCTACCCTCCTCCTTATTTTTCCTCTTATTCGCAAAGTCGTAGATGCGAAATTTTTTAATTTTGATCTTCTTTTTCCCTCACTAGGTTCGAATAGATCTGTTTATTTTTAGAATGGATTTCCTTCGAGCAATCGAGCTCCTTTCTCGACGACGTAATCTCTCAATTTCTTAAAGATCTTTATATTATCATTCACATGATATTTTATATTCATGTCCTATACAGGTGTTCGGCAGTAACTCAACGAGTATAA
>JBBMJZ010000019.1:21210859-21224753 GCA_037833815.1 Zingiber zerumbet
ATGCGCTAATTTTAAATCTAGATAACTCTTTTTAATTAGTTAGAAAAATAATAAATAAAACTAGTGTGGAGTGAATTGATTAGAGCCAAATCATAGTAGTTTGAGGGATAAGCCATTCAAAATAGGGAGAGCAAGATGGAGCCTATTTATTATCAAGAAACTCTTGAAAAAAAAAGGTCATATGACCAACTGTGAGTCCGTAGGATCTATCAATCCTGCGTGAGGCATGGTGCGAAAAAATTTGGAGGATTTGGTACTTAATGTAGCTTTTTCTTAGTTTAAGTAGACTAGGGGTTTAGAATGAGCCTCATTTTAAGCTCCCTAATCTTCTCAATCAAAAAAATGGTAAATTTAATTAACTTCATTGACTAGTCTTAGGGTGACCGGTCTGGTCCCACGGAATTTTTTTTACTGACCACCAGGTTAAATCGGGAAGCACACGCGATGGACAACCCAAAAATCCAACATTCTTTGGTTATACTTCCCATTTGGAGGAAAAACTCCTACAAATACGCCGTAACTGGGAATCAAAATGCGGATGTAAACTCCTACAAATACTCGTAATTGGCGATCAAAACGCGGATGTCTTGGTGACAAGTTGAATGTCCTACCGCAACACCATAACCCCGGGGACAGTATGAAAAGAAGCTCAACAAAAAATGTGGAACTGCCACATCAGTGGCCCCCTAGAGCTAGTCTCACGGATTGAAGGGAGGTAAATGTAAGTACACAAGTGGAAGGTGCATGACAGAGGCGTTAACCCCTACTAGGACACCCCGAGAATCGACCCCTAGACGTCTCGTTCATAAGATCATGCACTCCCCATATGTGCTACACCTTGGGGACGAAAAAAACTCAAAAAAAAAAAAAATAATCCCAGTTAGCCTCATTGACTATCCCTGAGATGACCGGTCCGGCCCCACGGAAGTTTCCCATCGGCCACCAGGGTAAATCAGGAAGTACACACGACGGCCAATCCAAAAGCTCAATATCTTTTGATTGTACCCTTTATTTAAAAGAAAAATTATTATAAATATACGGTAGTTAGAGAATCGAATCATGAATATCATAACTGGGATGAATAGTATGAAAATCATAACCGGGATGAATAGTATGAATAGAAACAACCACGTCCTACCTTTATTCGGCAACAACACATTTCTTCGTACACATACATATGATACATCCTTCATCAGGACAAAAAGTAATTTCTAACAAACATTAATTCCCTCATTATGACAATCTACTTTTAAGAGCAACTTCAACGTTATTAACGCATCATGCGTTAATAGTAATATATTATTATATATATATATATATATATATATATTTACAATCCGTAGTATTAACGTGTTCAAAAAAATTAAACGCGTTAATATTAGAGTACACCAACAGTTTCTTGAAAAGATCTCCACGTAGATATTAACGAGATATTAACGCTGCTGTATAACAGGGATGCAGATACTCTTATGAGACGCTACTTTGACGACAGATAATAGCTCAGGACTGTAAACGTGGTTTGTACGGTAGTCAGAACAAATAGGGCAAGAGCACCAAATAATGAGATAAATGCCCAACGTCTACGAAAAAAGTAATCGCGATTAAACCATGCTCGCAATTTGTTGTATCTATTGTCGTAGTGCTTCCTCATGGCAGTGAAGACGTCTACAAGGTAGAAATCATCTGAGTCATAACTGACAGTCGCGCCAAGTTTGTTAAATAGAGAGGCAATTACTTTGCTGTCCCCTAAGTTGCTAATAATGATTTCATTTTGTTGAAGCAATTCGACATCGGCTGCCGTATCGATGAGGGAATCCATAAGCACCACATAGGATGTAACATGGAACTTGGAATCCATTGAACATTGCTCGTACGCGATAAGATTTCTCAAGAGCATGGTGGTGCTGTCGCCTATAGCTTCATTGCAGACTGTAGCACTAGGAATCCATGGTATGCCAGGGACAGGGAGATCCTCCTCGGGGTTAGCATCTCGAACAGTGGGTATCTTGCTCACCAGCGATAACAAAGACGTGCACAGCTTTGATGGCAACGATACGAATACTGTTTTAACTGGTTTAGAGTTGCAGAGGAAGCCAAGTGTGGAGGACTGATTGCCAGTGCCATTGCCATTGAGATCCTCCTTGGGGTTAGCATCTCGACCAGTGCGTATCTTGTTCCCCTGCGACAACAAAAACGAGCGCAGCTTTGATGGCCACGATACGAATACTGTTTTAACTAGCTTAGACTGGCAGAGGAAGCCAAATGTATTGGAGGACTGATTGCCATGGTTTGTTGTCGGATCAATGCAAGAAAGACAAAGATGAATTATGTGGCGAAAAGTCTCATTGTCGGAGGGAGGTTCGATGTTATTTGAGTTAATTGAGAAATGACTGCCAATGAACTCGACTGTACAAAGTCGAAAGTGAAGGGGTTGCCAGTAAGGAAACGCAGTTGCGCACAACTTTTCAAGAAGAATGAAAGGAAGCTGGTTTTCGAGCTTGAAGATATCTCGTACTACTAGATTTTGAGTCCATATCTCAACTACAAAGTTCCTCCTCATTATTGTAAGCATCAGAAAGCATCCGTCCAGCAACATCATTTCCACAAAATTGTTGCTGCTCATCTCCACTTTCTCCGAATAGGCACCGCGTGCTTGCGTTTCCAGACCCTTGATCAGATCCAGATAATGGTCCAAGGTCACACTAGGGTTCTTCCGGAGGACAAACTTGAGGCACTTCCATTTGAGCTGATTCATGGCCTGTAGATCAGGTTTGTCATGGTGGTAGGGGCCGAGCGAGACGAGCAATGGCTCATAGACTTGGGGGTCGACACTTTTCAAGATAGTCGGAACTCTGAATAATTTTGGCTCTCTGTTTCTGTCCTTATAATTTGTGTCCGACACCTTCTTCTTCAATGAGGCTACCCAGTCCATGTCCAGTGATGTCTCAATCCCCCCATCTTCTGTGTTTGTATTCATCTTGATTCCAAAGGATTTGCCCATGAGGATTACAATGATTCCAGTAGCTATAAATTGCAGCGATCTAACAGAGGGAGGAAATAGCACACAAGTAAAATATATAGCACAAAGGAATTCCCCTTGAAGATTATAATGACACAGAGGAAGGAAATAGCACAAAGAAGGAGACTGAGATAACAATCAAGTAAAAAACTAACCTTAGGAAGCTTTCGCTAGGCTAAAGTAGCTAGCTCTATCTTTCAGCTGCTGCCCAATACTTTCCTCGGAACAATCTCAAGCGTGCTTATGTATTGCTACTTTCTCACACAAAGCAAGTCCTATATAGGAGAAGACTAGTTGAGATTATTATTATTATTATTTAGTTCAAAGCATGTGGCCCTCGAACACATCATCAAACTATCAAAGTTTTATTGTCCTTTTGTCCATTAAATAATTTTGATTCAAAACTACTTGATTGATTGACCAAAATAACTGTAAATCACAAACTAAGATATATATATTCTTGGAAGTGTGAAGAGTTCAAATATGAACTTAATTTCTGATGTGAAGTTAAAAAAAAATTAATAATTTTTTTAACTATATGATAAAAGGTGATTCACTCGTCTGCAGCATCTCGGCAATCCATCCCTAGGCCAACACGGATATTTTTTTTTAACCATGAATAAAGAGAAAGTGAGCGAAGACGAGTGCTTTGAATTTTCACATTATGTGATTTAGATACAATACAAAATTAGATATGCATTTTATAAAATCTCTAATGGAAAAAGAAACCCTAAAAGTACATCTAACAAAATGAAACTAATATATAAAAAATCTTATAATATAAAAATAGTATAGGCTATATTTTATTTTATTTTTTTTAAAATATGTATTGCAAAGATTTCTCATATCTTATTTAGAAGTTGTTAATTCTATTAAAACTTTTTACGGCAATTATAATTATCTTGCAATTAATTTTTTTTTATCAAGTTATATTACAAATTATTCCTAGAATTTAAATAATATCTGTCCTAATAAAATACATCCCAGTGTTATTCAATGCTTGACTCATTAGTAGTGGACTTGACTCTAAAGAAGATGTGATCACTATGATCAGTGTCACTTCAAATCCATGAAACAAATACAATTCTTTAGAAATTAGTTTCCTTAATTGATTTTTCTGTCAAACCCTTATTTTAGTCTTAGCACCACTTAAAAGAAGGGGAAAAAAGTTCTGATGTGCATAGAATTCCAATGCTCTTTTGGTAGGATGTGCATAGAATTCCAATGCTTTGTTTTCCACATGCATTCATTCTTTGCTTTACCTAGAAGAACAGTCTGATATTATTCTCATGCTCGTTTGGTAGAGTTGACTGATTCATCAATTAACGCAAGCTAAGTTAATAAATATCGTTAGAGTTAGTTTCCATACCTCCATTACAAATTATTAAGAGGCATGCCTCATTGCATAAGACATGATACAAGTTTTATACGATAACTAATTTCACATAGAAATTCATGTAAACTAATTTTGTTGTTGACTTTTCATATTCATTAATCATTGTATTTGTGAATATGACGATACATCTTATTTTCAAATTTCAGTAGGAGAATAATCAAATCTGTAGAGTTGACTGACATATATATGAACTAATGTAATTATTTTTGAAGTGATCATTGATATTGACTGATGTGGAGCTCGGTTAATAGGGGTCTTGCCTTCTATGTTCTTGATTCGGTCAATATAGACTCCGGTGTCAAGTATTTAACTTGGTTAATATAGACTTCCCGTGACATCTCCTTGACTCGGTGTCTCGGTCAAGAGAGATCCGAGTCGTCAACATCCTAGGTATGAATCATTCATAGAGCATATAAGACAAAATATATGTCTTTTATAAAGTCTCTTTTGGAAAAAGTAACCCTAAAAATATATAAAAAATCTTATAATATAAAAATATATTAGGCTATAAAATCATATTTTAATATATATATATTTGATATGCTAAGCGACGCTTTGTGCGTGACCATGAGCGATACATAAACGTGGCATTAACAGCTCGATTTCCTTGTAACATTTTTTTTCATTTGTTCTCTCTCCCCTTCTGCCTTCTTTTCAAAACATCACCGAGCGAAATTTTCCAATTTCTAAATTTCCCTTGCTGCTCTCTCTCTCGTGCATTCCTTCTCCATCACTGTTGTCTTCCGTCGTAGCTGACGACTGAAGCTCCCCAAAGCCGACGATGGTGTAAAAGTCCTCTTATCTCCAATCTCGATCGTAAACCTTTCCTAGCTGCCATGCTACTAGTTTTTTGCTTATATAATTTTATAACCAATGGTAATTCGTTTCATTGTAAGGTGTAATTCCCGACCGTGATCCTAAAAGAATATTAGAAGGAATGAAAAATTTATGCTACAACGTGCAAGGCTGACGCTTACTACAAATGCCTGCAGCCACTTGGATAGATAGCTGTTACAACTTATAACAGCTACTTCGACAGTTAACTGCTACACCTTGGAGCAGTTAACTGTCCATGTAGCTGCTACAACATGTAGCAGCTAACTGTTACATGAGGCCCCTAGCTGCTTTTCTTATATGATTTGCAAGGAACTTGTCAAACATAAATTCCATCATTTCATACTCAATGCTAATTCGTTTCATTTTAATTTATTATTCTCCACCGTCAACTGAACATATATTAGAAGGAGTAATGCTACACTGTACAAGGATGACGCCTGCTATAACTGCTTGAAGGTTACAACCACTTGAAAAGTTAGCTGCTACACGTTGTAGCAGCTACTTCGACAAATAACTGCTACAACTTGTAGCAACTAACTGCCCATGTAGCTGCTACAACATGTAGCAACCACTTGTCCAAGTAGCTGCTACAGCATTGTAGTAGCTACTTGGTAAGTCATTTTATTTTAAGTTGTAATTTCCTCTCCTCTATTCCTATTAGATACTGTTTATTTATGAATATCTTTATTCGACGTCTCGGGAGCCAAATTGTCAATTAATTCCACAGCTAGCTGCTACAATGCTCAAGCAACTACTCGGAATGATAACTGCTACAACGTTGTAGCAGTTACTTGGAACGATAGCTGCTACAACGCTGTAGTAGCTAACTCGACGGTTAGCTGCTACAACGTTGTAGCAACTATCGCTCCAAGTAGATGCTACAATGTTGTAGCAATTACTTGGAATGTTAGCTGCTACAACATTGTAGCAGCTACTTGAAATGATAAATGCTACAATGCTGTAGTAGCTAACCGTCGAGTTAGCTACTATAATGCTGTAGTAGCTACTTCGACAGTTAACTGCTACAACGCTGTAGCTACTAACTGTCCATGTTACAACGTTGTAGCTCTTACTTTGTATTTTCAAGCAATAATATATCATATCAATCTCAGTTTTTAATTTAGATATATTAAATAAGCTTCTACACGTTGTAGCAGCTATTGCAGCACGTTGTAGCAGCTAGTCGTCAGAAGCTGCTACATCGTGTAGTAGCTTCTCAAGACTAGCTACTACAACATGTAGAAGTTACTACAGATTAGCTGCTATACATTGTACCAGCTACTCCACAGACGTGAGCTACAACATGCAGTAGCTACTACTGATCTCCAAATAATCTTTTCTTACCAATTACCTTTTTGCAAGTATAGTGCAAAAATATTATGTGCAATTACCTTTTTACCCTCATTGGACAAACTTTTACCCCCGAACCTCGTCGTGTGATAAATATTTTGAAAGCAGTTCGTTGATAGTAGATCGGTGGCTCACACAGTGTCTTCCTTAATCAATCTCACTAGGATGACTTGTTTCTCATCCAAATCTTCTCCTCCATCGTAAGTATTGTGTGAGGGTTGAAAGTATTGATTTTTCTCATTTTGTTTATGGGTTTAAATTTTTAGGGTTTTAATTTGTCTCCTAGCTGCTACAATGGGGTTTAATGATTTTAGAGCTTTAGGGTTTAAGAAATAGTGGGGTGGTGGTAGCATGCCGCTGCAAATTTATTTCATCACCTTGATCTAAGAGTCCTAGAATCAGTGAAGCATCTTTTCTTGTGAAGCTAATCTCCTTATTATAAAAGATAAAATATCTGGCTTCAACGTCCCAATTGTCAAACATATTTTGTATAAGGCTTCAGATATTTACGATTTCAGGCATGGCTACTGCCCAAACAAATGAGCTTCCATTGATCAACTCCATCTGTCGGTCGTTTATGTGTAGTGATGATAAAAAAAACTGTTAAAGTGTGGGTAATTACTTTTCCAATGCACTTTCTTACGATATGCCCGAGAAGCAGAAGTTCTCTGGCTCGCCATTTAATTCTGTCAAACAAATACATAAAATCTTAGTAATACTCATTTACCTTCATTGTAATGCAGTTAGTTTTCACCCATACTATGATACATTACATTATTATTTTTTAACCATAATATGATACATTATAATGTCTATAATTTCTCCTAAGTAGTACAATGTGATTAGTAGCTACTACAATATGAGTACTGTTCACGTTATAGCAGTTAGGGTCAAGTAGTAGCTACAATAATGAGAAGCCAATAGGAACTGTAGGGTTTAACCACGTTGTATAAATCATTAGGGTTTAACTAAGTTGTAGCAGCTACGCGACAGTAGCTGCTACAACAAAGATAAACTTTTTTTAAACACTCATTCTCTCAAACAAAATCTTAAACCATAAAGCCCTAAAATCATTAAACTCCATTGTAACATCTAGGAGACAAATCAAAATCCTAAATATTCAAACCCCTAAATAAAATGAGAAGAATCAAAACTTTCAACCCTCACACAATACTTACGATGGAGGTGAAGATTTGGATGAGAAAAAGTCATCGCGGTGAGATTGATTGATGAAGACATAGTGTGGGCCACCGATCTACTATCTATGAACTGCTTTCGAAATATTTATCACACGACGTGGTTTGAGGGTAAAAGTTTGTCCAATGAGGGCAAAAAGGTAATTGCACATAATATTTTTGCCTTATACTTGCAAAAAAGTAATTGGTAAGAAAAGGTTATTTGGAGATCAGCAGTAGCTACTACATGTTATAGCTCACGTCTGTGGTGTAGCTGCTACAATGTGTAGCAGCTAATCTGTAGTAACTTCTACACGTTATAGCAGCTACTCTTGAGAAGCTTCTAAACAATGTAGTAGCTTCTGATGACTAGCCGCTACAACATGCTGCAGTAGCTGCTTCAACGTGTAGATGCTCATTTAATAGATCTAAATTAAAAAGTGAGATTGATATGATATATTATTGCTTGAAAATGCAAAGTAAGAGCTACAACGTTGTAGCAGCTACATGGACAGTTAGTAGCTACAACGTTGTAGTAGTTAACTGTCGAAGTAGCTGCTACAACATTGTAGTAGCTATCATTCCAAGTAGTTTCTATAACGTTGTAGCAGTTAACTATCGAAGTAGCTGCTACATTGTTGTAGCAGCTAACCATTGAGTTAGCTGCTACAACGTTGTAGCAGCTATCATTCCGAGTAGTTGCTTGATCGTTGTAGCAACTAGCTATGGAATTAATTAACAGTTTAGCTCCTGAGACATCGAATAAAGATATTCATAGATAAATTGCATATAATAAGAATAGAGGAGAGGAAATTACAACTTAAAATGAAACAACTTACCAAGTAGCTGCTACAATGTTGTAGTAGCTACTTGGACAAGTGGTTGCTACACGTTATAGCAGCTATATGGATAGTTAGCTACTACAAGGTGTAGCAGTTATCTGTCGAAGTAGCTGCTACAACGTGTAGCAACTAACTTTCCAAGTGGCTGCAGCCTTCAAGCGGTTGTAGCAAGCGTTGTCCTTGCATGGTGTAGCATTATTCCTTTTAATCTATGTTCGGTTGACGGTGGGGAATAATAAATTAAAATAAAATGAATTAGCATTGGGTATGAAATGGTGGAATTTATGTTTGACAAGTTCCCTACAAATCATATAAGCAAAAGCAACTAGGGCCTCATGTAACAGTTAGCTGCTACATATTGTAACAACTACATGGACAGTTAGTTGCTCTAAGGTGTAGCAGTTAACTATCAAAATAGCTGATACAAGTTGTAGCAGCTACCTATCCAAGTGGCTGTAGGCATTTGTAGCAGGTGTCGGCCTTGCACATTGTAGCATAAATTCTTCCATCCTTCTAATATTCCTTTAGGATCACGATCGGGGATTACACCTTACAATAAAACGAATTACCATTGGTTATGAAATGCAGATGGAATTGATGTTTGCCAAGTAACCTGAAAATTATATAAGAAAAAAACTGGTAGCATAGTAGCTATGAAACGCTTACAATCGAAAATGGAGACAAGGGGGCCTTTTACACCATCGTCGCCTTTGGGGAGCTTCAGTCAACTGTGATGGAAGACGACAGTGAAGGAGAAGGAAGGCACGCGTGCAAGAGAGAGAGAGTGGCGAGGGAAATTTAGAAATTGAAAAATTTCGCTCGGTGATGTTTTGAAAAGAAGGCGGAAGCAGAGAGAGAATAAATGGAATATTTTTTTACAAGAAAATCGAGCTGGCAATGCTACATCTCTATTTCTCTCTCTCTCTCTCTCTCTCACACACACACACACACACACACACACACACACACATCTTAGAATATGGCGACCCGGTGACGAAGCTCACAGCTTGACTCGATGAAGACTCCACGTGGATCTGTAGTCTACAAGGAGACTCCGCGTGCTCCCTGAAATTAAAGGGGAACGTCAGTGTCGAATCGGGAAGAGGTTCCCAGCGCTGGCCCTTCAACGCTCAAGTTAGTCTTCGACGGGGAAGAATAGTAAAAATGCTGTAGCTAGAGTGTGGGTATAAGATGTTGCGCATACCTCCATGGTAAAGGAACCCCTCCTTTTATAAGGGTCTCATAGAGTTTGTACACGCATCTCAAAGCACGAGCACATTTTCCCACATATTCTATGAAAAGACAACTCCATAAAGTGTCCCTGACATTATTCCTTAAGCAAGCTAACCATCCTTTGACACGACGGCTGGAAGCTTCTAAAATACTTTTGCCGGCTGGACATGAACTGCTGTCAACGGCACATACTCCCACGAAGATATGCTAGGATACTAGCTTGAAGCATGAGCAGCCGATCAAGGAGTCCGATCGGCTAGTCTACTTCCACTCGGCCTATTCCTAGGGAATGCCGAGCGGACTCACTGCTTCTTGTTTGTTTGCGGTTATCATGTTCTGTCCGGGCTTAAAGCCCGGTCGGCTAAACCATCTACTACTTATATCTCATTGTCATCAGCGAGCCATTTACTCGACCAGGAGAGAGCCTGGCTTCTTGCCCTCCCTGTTGGTACCATCCGCTCAGGCGTTAGTAATCCGCTCGGCCGTAAAAGTTTTGTTCAACTGTGCTAAGTCCGTTCGATCTCAAGTAGTCCGCTCGATCGTAAGAATTTCGCTCAGCTGTGCTAAGTCCGCCTGACCTCAAGTAGTCTGCTTGGTCGTAAGAGTTCTACTCGACTGTGTTATGCCCGCCCGACCTCAAGTAGTCCTCTCGGCTCCACTTAACTCTTTCCTCCCCATCAGCCGGTCTTCTTAACTTTGACCTATCTTCGGTGAGGCCCCTTATCATTACTGGATCAGGAATGATTCTAGAGTCGTGTAATATTTCACCAATCGATTGCTATAGTTTATCAATCGATTAGTAGTACCAATTCAACTTGATCAAAAATGAGTTAAAAAATTACTGCTCTTAGTATAGTATGTTAAATTAATGTTTGAGAGCACGAATATAATTAGAAGAACTAGACGAAAACATAAAATCTAATTTCATGTCATTCCAAATTCTCTAAATCCAAAATCGACTGATGGACTTAAAAAGCTCAGAATGACATGAAAGCAAGTTTTATGCATTCGTCTAGTTCTCTTGATTATATTCATATCCTCAAACATTATTTTCATATACCATATTGAAAACATTAATTTTTTGAATACGAATGTGTCTGAAAATTTTGATTTGTGTTCAAAAAATTATTACTCATAATATAACGTATGGAAATAATGTTTGAGAATATAAATATAATCTGGAGAACTAGACAAATATATTGTTGGGATGTATACTATAAGTCTAGCTTTTGTATGAACATCTGTTTTAAAATATTTTGAAATGAGAATCACTTTGGTCAAATGTTTGCATTTTATATTTATATATATGTCAATGCAGTTGCCCATTTAATTTATATTGTAGATAACATGGTATGTGGTGCCACACAGAAGATCATGTTATCGGTTCCTTATAAATTATAAATAGTAGCTTACAACCAAGATGGATAGGGACACACCTTTGGAACAGTTATAGTGTAATTTGGTATTAGTCTGTGACTATAAAATTATACTAGTTCACTATGTGTGTATTGAGCATGACCATTTGAGGTTGTTCGATTTATACTTACATAAAAGAACAGAACCTTTGTTATTATGGATGTGCGTCTTTTTAATCCCTATATAATAACAAGCACGTATAGTCAATATTTATTTCTTTAACTTATCAATGAGTGAAATTTATTCGTTAAATCAATAGGCCCGATGAGTTTGGAGATGATACTGTTTATATGACGTGTTATTGATTATAGAAGGAATTTATGTCATAATTATCTAGGTTGATGATGTCCCCTTGAGAAGTTCATAAGGATTATCATGTAAACCCTACAAGTAGACTTAGTCTGGCATGATAATAAAATTGAGTGATACTACTCTTGGAATCAGATGTTAATTAATTGATTTTCCAGTAACTCATTTAATTAACGGACATACGATATCTTATACACAGGGAGATTAACACACTCATGATAAGAAGGAGCCCATATTGTAATATGGGATTAGTGGAGTAGTTCAATAATAACCCTTTAGTGGTATGGGTTATTATTGATGAACTTGAGTTGGGTGTTCGGGCCGAACACAGGAAGCCCAAGCCCATCAGGAGGCTTAAACCAATTCCGCCTCTAGGTCCCTGTTGTAGCCTCTATATAAAGCCTTGCATCTACCCCAATAGAATTCTGTTAATTCTATTAATTTTTCTTTCTTTGTAACCGGCGGCAAGGGTTATAAAAAGGAGTAGGTGGCGGCCCATAAACCTAACTTTTCATAATTCTCTTCCACCCATTGCTAGGGCTGGCGGCAACAAAGGGATTCCAACCATTGCTAAGGCCGATGACAAGCTCTTCCCAATCTAGCTAAGGTCGGTGGCAAGCTCTTCCCAATCTAGCTAGGGCCGGTGGCAAGCTCTTCCCAATCTAGCTAGGGTCGGCGACTTCAAGGAGAGGAAGAAGAGGAAGAGGCGTCCCATCCTAGAGCTTCTCTTTTGGTGGCCAGCAGCTTGGAAATAAAGAAGAGAAGGGTGGTTATTGTCTTGGTAGATTGTCACCCACATGACGTCCAAGAAGAGGAGAGGAATACAGCAGAAGATCAAAAGGTCTTTGGCTACAAGGAAAGGTACAACTAGTTCTTTAATTCGGCTGCGTAATTAGTTTAGTTTTCTTTGTATGGATCCTGAATACCAACACAAGAGGCCAGCGATCTTGTGCTTCAATCAAGGTGTGCTTTGATCTGTCAAGAACTTGCTTGATTGATCAAACACATGTCTGATCGAACATATGAGTTGCTAGGATAAGTTCTGTACTTGTACAAATTTTATACAAGGGAAATTTAAACAGAACGGAATTCCAACACCTTCAGTAGCAGCGTCGGACAACTAGATGCTAATGCTACAATGTGCTACAGTAGAAGCTATACCTTGTAGCAGCTAATCTGTAGTAACTACTACGCGATGTGGGAGATACGTGTCTGGAGTTTTGCAGTAAAGGTGTAGTAGCTAATCCCTATTAACTGCTATACATTGTAGTAGCTACTCTTTAGAAGTTACCACACGTGGTACGCTCTTCGAACAACTAAGATGTTAATGTAAAAATGTGATGTAGTAGCTGCTACAACATGTAGCAGCTTCTGCCTATTTATAGGCAAATTGATAAAATGTATAGAACCTCGATTATGTGACCTAAATACAAAACTCAGATTAAGGGACTACAACTCTTGTTGAGCATCAAAAAAAGAACACTTGGCGACTATAGTAGGGTTTGATAATAACACAAGATAAATAATATCTTAAGATAAATAGTTAATACAAACACTATTGCTTAAATCATTTCCTTTATAGCATCCTCTAATGATGCATTAAATTGACATAGTTATCTTCGCATTTGGATAAATCCAGTTTTATTCTTCTCCTCTTGTAGAAGGGCAGCATCGCTAGGGAGATGTGAGGTTGAGCTTCACAAAGATTGATATTTCACTCATTCACTTGATTTGTAGCATCCTCTAATGCCCCATTGACTTGGGACAGTTTACGTCGTAGTTGCACTAGTTCAGTTTGTTATTTGTTCTCTTGAAAAAGGGCAGCTACTAACTCTTTCCTCACCTTGTTCCGTTGTTCTGTGAGAATCTTAATATAGCCACAAACACATGATGTTCCATGGCTAGACTGAGATACCTGTTACGAATATTTTAAAACTTCGTGATTCCAAGGAAAGAAAGATATATGTAAAATACTAGAAGAATGAATAATATAAACTGGGAAGAAGATGAGTGTATTGAGTAGAATCTGCGACTGATTATTAGCGGCTACACGATGTAGGCAGTTAGGACGGAGTAACTGCTACATAATATGGAATTCCGTAGGTACAACTACACGATGTACTACAGTAGCTGCTACACCTTGTAGCAGCTAATCAGCAGTAACTACTACATGATGTGGAGCTACGTGTCCGGAGTTTCACAGCAATTGTGTAGCAGCTAATTCCTAGTTACTACTACATAGTATAGCAACTACTGTTTAGAAGTTGCTACACGTGGTACGCTCTTCAAACAACTAAGATGTTAATGTAAAAATGTG
>JBBMJZ010000019.1:21265402-21276283 GCA_037833815.1 Zingiber zerumbet
AGTAAGGCTTATATATGCACAATGATATGAGTTTTCCATTTTTTCTTGGATGAAGTACCATGAAGCTAGCAAACCTATTTTCAGATGTCTCTCCATGCAAATGCAGGTTGAAGATCATACCCTTTTCAAGAAGAGGAGTGGGGAATGTTCACGAGTGGGACGCCTTCCGAGGGGGAAGCCGCTAGGGCTCTCCGCGAAGGGGGAAAGAGTTCGCGAGTGGGGATGCCTTCACGACAGGGAAGAACGTTGCTAGATCGCCGTAAGATCGCTGCAAGGAGGATCGCCGCAAGGATGTTCGCCGCAAGGAGGATCGCCGCGCTAGGGCTTTCTGTGAGTCGGGATTCAGGAACACGCGAACACGGGGGCGAACACGGGATGTGGGAGGTTTTCGTTTGGGTTTTCTATGTGGGTGGAAAATTGATATTTCATAAACTTGGAGGGTTATTTTTGTCACAATGGATAAAATTGGAGGCTAATTTTGTTTAAAAATATTGTTAACCCCGAAATCAAGGAAAATCTCGCTTTTCTGAGGTTTTCCGATTCCGGGTTGGATGCCCAAATTGCTGACGTGTCAGGCATGTATTATGACTTGGGAATAGTTGATTACCTAAACCAAATAAAGGTTTTGTTGATAACCTTGGATAGATAACCAAGGTTATCAACAATAACCCCGAACCAAACGCACCCTTAGGGTTAATCCCTAATGTACCATTTTGCTGATACATCTCTATCTAGTTGTGTACTTACAGTAGATCATCAATTCTTAGAAATTCTTTAGCGTGGATAGATAACAGTTAGATAGGATCTGCTTTCTTCTATTAAAGAAGATATTTTTAGTAATGCTTGTTCTTTCCGAGCATATTAAGGTTACTGTTAATTTTCCTTTTTGTGCACAGAATATTATATCATCTTCTTAGTTAATATTACTTTTTGATTTTTTTTTCTTTTTTAGTTTTTGAAGTATCAGAGAAAATGTGGTATCTTTTTCCCACTTCTGGCTTCTTTCTTTGTAGATATTGAAAGAGTTTTTCAAAATTTATTGTGTTGTTAATGATGGAATCAATAACCTTGTTGATAAGGTATAGATTATGAAATTATCTTTATCTTCTGGCTTCTTTCTTTGCAGAGTCACTTCTGGCTTCTTTCTTTGCAGAGTCATCTTGACATTATGTAATATACAAATTAGTTGTTAGAGTTCTTTGAAGTTCATCTTGACATTATGTAATATACAAATTAGTTGTTAGAGTTCTTTGAAGTTCGCTATGTATAGTACATTACCCCCAAGATCAAGGTTTTATGTGTTGCAAATTGCGTCCTCGGGGCTACGGTGCCGCAGTAGGACATCCAGGTTGTCACCCAGGTACTCGTTGTTCGATCCCTAGCTATGACGTATTTACAGGAATTTTTCCTCCAAATGGGGAGCACAACCAAAGGATGCTGGGCTTCTAGACTGGCCGCCGCGCGCGCTTCCCAATTTATCCTGGTGACCGGTGGAAAATTTCCGTAAGACCGGGCCGGTCACCCCAGAGATAGTCAATGAAGCTAATTGAGTTTATCATTCTTTTATGTGTTACAAATTACGGGTCGAAATTAGTTAAGAGGTTGTAATATAATTATCATCAGAAGGATTAGATTGTTGGAACCCAAAACTTTTTCTTTGATAATAATCATAATAGTAGGAAAAAATATGTTCTAACATGTTCTTTCCTTAACTTTGAGGATGACAAACTGAATTAGCATTGACATATTAACTTCACCTTATTGATAAACTTTTGATGGAACACTGAGAAGTTTGTATCAAGTCAATTGCCCTTGCATTTATGGTAGATTGCATTAAATATCAGTTCAATTGCAAACCATAGTTACAGCTATTTGGATATGGTTAGATTGAAATCATCACTTTCTTTTGTCCGGAATAGAATTAACTTGAGTTAGGTCACTTCTGACAATTGGCAAAACATGAATATTATCTGAAAGATATCCCTGAAATTTCTAAAACCAAGTTTAATACTGCAGGCATTGGTGATCTTTAGATTGTTATAAATACAGAAAATTAAGCTGAGTGTCGAGATTGACTGGACTCGTGCCCAGTGACAAGGGTACAATCTATGTAGGAGAAACAAATGTACAGTTTTTCACTTTTACTGCAACTTTTGAACAATAATTTGTCATTGGTTATTGCTCACTAGAATGATACTCTGTATGTTGGATATAATGAAGATACATTTTGTCCCAACCATTTGGCATGTTTCGATCATTGTTTGAACCCAATTGATAATGCTTGCCAGCATGTGGCTTTGGCATGTGTTAGAACCAGTTCATTAATTCATAATATTGAAATTCACTGATTAGTATATTCTATTGATGTGTATAATATGCCAATATAGATAGAAGACGCAGTGCATACATATTCTTTATTTTTTTTTTTCATTCACAGTGCCATTTTTTTTATTTTTCAAATAGTGGGATAATAGTATGCTCAATTGGGCCTAGTAATATTCTCTGTTAAGTCACAAGCTGATTCACTTTATAAGAAATTTTTTGCCTTTTGCAATTGCCAAATAGAATTAAACAACCTAACAAACATCAGAGTTGTCAGCGTCAACGTTAGAAATAAAAACGATCAGAAATTTCCTAAATTGTACTCATTGTTATAGAGAAAGGAGGAAAAGCAAATTTTTGGAGGGTGAAAGAATAAATTCTTGAAAATATTTCACAAAGAAATTTATAGTGAAGAATAATGAGGAAGGGAATGCAGTTGAGTTGGTAGTCACTGCTCAATGACACGTTTTGGTAGTAGGAATTTTGTTGGCATCATATAACAATGTGCAAATTTTTTACTAGTTTCATTCTTATTATTTGACTTGTGCACCAATTTTATTTTATAGAAACATATATGACTGAACTTGCTAAGGGTAATATGTAATCTGAAACCATGTTTGTTGAAGACAAACTGTTTAACTCTGCTCACTGGTTTCTCAGTATAAGTTTAGCTAGTTTGCTTAACAAAGTAGTTGACAACTTCTAGTTTTGAATCAGGAATACCTAGAGAGGCTTCTTTTGACATACAAAATAGAAGCAGTTCCTGAAATGATTGATGATGGAAAAACATCCCTTGATGAACTTGAATATGCACTGTCCCCTATTGAAGTTGCCACCCCCACTCCAACGCATAAGCAGACAGTTCAGACACTGTAGATTTCCTTGTATGTCTTTGATAAGAATATTTGTGGTTTTCTTTTAATTTTACTTCGGTGCATGTATGTTTTTTTGGCTCATTTTCCCTCTCCTTCCTACCCTTAACTTTCCACCCAAACAAACCAGCCTAATGTTTCCTCTTCATTTATTCTTCTGTTTTTGGTATACAGGGACTAAGTGAAACAAATACAAAGCACTAGTAGTAGAGGAAAATAATTCATGGGCTCTAGCCATTGTTCCAGCCAGTATGTTCAACTATCTTTTCTAAAACCTTTTAATATATTCATCTTAGATTAGTCATTAGGTAATCCGGAGGTAATTGCAAGTACTTGCAGGTACAACTACAGACTCGGGAAAGCATTTGATCCAATCGGATGGGAACTTGCTCTGATGAGTAAATGTTTCTATCGGATCTATTGAAGTTAATTGTATAACCACTGGCCGCAAAACTCTAGGTGTTAGGAAAAAGATCAATTTATCTATATTCTTAATAAATCTAATGTACATTTTTCATCTTTGCTGAAAATCCTTCAGATCCCAGATCATAGTAGGCTTAGTTTCCTGATGCATTTCTTTTGAATTTATGATCATTTTTTTTTCAGGCTGGTGGGTTTGACAAACTCACATTAGATAGCTTATATGATGAGGCAGCATACAGACAACATCAGCAACTTTATGAAGCACCAAGTTCAAATCCATTCATGGTGATTGATCCATTTGCAATGTCTCACCAAATTCCTACACCTCCCGCAGTCCAAATGGCTTCCATGGCTCAACAACAGCTGCAAATATTCTCTATGTTCTTGCAATCGAATCCATTCGCTCAGCCAATCACTCCACTGCACCGTAATGTTGGGGCTGCAGTGAATCCATTTAGTGATGATGTTAGGCGTGGAACTTTCCCTGTCGACAATCTCCAGTACGGACCGAACAATCCTTTTGGAAATCCCCAGGTATAGATCAAGAATGATTTCCTCATTCCTGCTACCAAATGATTTTTCCTTTTTTTTCCCCTGTGCTCTCATTGTTTTTTAATATAAATTTTGATTATTAAATAATCGGCAAATAATAATCAAATCATTGGAAACTTGCGCCATATTTTTGATGATATGTTTAGTCTTGATGAGTTGATCAAGTTGAGTTCAGTGGATTATGATAAACTAGCTATCCATTTGTATCTTTTACATGCATTTTAATCAACTTGCAATACAATTTTGTTTTAAAACAAATATATATAATTTTTTATATTTAACATTAAAGATAGTTAACAAGAATATCTTAAAATTTATTTTATTTTTCAAAATTTTATAGTTAGCCATTTTCAAAATGTTAAGATAATTCTTTTTTATCTATTTGGACATTTTGATATATATTTTTTTAAAATTTCCTTATAAATTAATTTAATAGAAAAATAAATGACTTAGATATGATTTTAACTCTGATTAATAGATAAACTTTTAATTTTACAAAAAATAAATAATTGCATGGATAAAAATAGAATTATAAAAGATAAGTCTTAAACTTTTATATAGTAATTCAATGGAAATAGAAAAATCACTTCTATTAAATAGGGATAATTTGACCCCAAAAAAAATTTAACATGCCTTTTTAATTAAAAAAAATCAGCAGGACGATTTTTAAAAAATAATTTGTTTTTTTACTATGAATTTTAACATCCAAATCCTTTTGCTTTTTAGAAGTTTTTCTACTGCACATACACCGCTAGAACGGCATTGAGTGAATTAATTATTGTTTTTTTTTTTTGGAAACAAAGATTTTAAGACTCTTCCAGCTAGCCCAACCAAAAATGTTATAACTATGTTGAAGGCAAAATCAAAATCTATAATGGAACATATATATTCTAATTTTAAATCTAGATAACTCATTTTAATTAGTTAGAAAAATAATAAATAAAGTTAGTATGGAGTGAATTGATTTGAACCAAGTCATAATAGTTTGAGAGATAATTAGTCATTCAAAATAAAAAATGTCACATGACCTAGTGTGAGTTTGTAGGACCTATCAATCCTATATGAGGAGTGGAGTGAAAAAAAAATGGAAGATTTGGTACTTAATGCAGCTTTTTCCTAGCTCAAGTATGGTGAGACTGGTTGTTTAGAATGAGCCTCATTTCAAGCTCCCCTAATCTTCTCAACAAGCTCCTTGGTAGGATGGATAGTATGAAAAGAAACAACCACGACCTCTGTACTAGTAGAATTTAGGAAGTATATATATCCCTTTATTCACCAACAGCACATCTCTTCATACACATGCATATGATACTATCCTTCATAAGCAACAAATTAAAATTAGTTTCTAAACAACAACAAGCATTCCCTCGTTCTGACAATCTACTAAGTGAGGAAGCTAGTTTGGCGACCGAAAATAGCTCAGAATAGTAAACGTGGTTTGTATCACAGTAAGAACAAATAGGCCAAGAGCACCAAATAATGAGATAGCTGCCCAAGGATTACTAAAGTAATCACGATTCAACCTTGCGCGCCATTTGTTGTATCTAGTGTCGTGGTGCTTCCTCAAGGCAATGAGGACGCCTAGAAGGTAGAAATCACTTGAACTATAGGTGACATTCGCGCCAAGTTTGTTAAATAGAGTGGCAATTTCTTGGTTGTCCCCTAAGTCGCCGATAATGATTTCATGTTGTTGAAGCAATTCGACATCTGCTGCGGTATTGATGAGGGAATCCATAAGCACCATATAGGATGTAACATGTAACTTGGAATCCGTTGAACATTGTTCGTACGCGATAAGATTTCTCAAGTACGAGTTGGTGTAGTCCTCTATTAGAAGTTGGGGAATCTCCAACTTGCCGTTATGAAATGTAATGTCCAGGAAACTCTTGGCTTTCTGTTTTCTTTTGAAGTGAATTCCAGCTTCATTGCAGATTGTAGCACTAGGAATCCATGGTAAGTCATTGCTATGGGGCTTAGCATCTCCACGAGCGCATATCTTGTTCACCTGCGATAACAAAGACCAGCGCAGCTTTGCTGGCCACGATACGAATACTGTTTTAACAAGTTTAGAGTTGCAGAGGAAGCCAAATGTGGAGGACTGATTGCCATGGCCATTGCCATTGTTTGTTGTCGGATCAATGCAAGAAAGACAAAGATGAATTATGTGGTGAAAAGTCTCATTGTCGGAGGGATGTTCCAAGTTACTTTCGATATTCATGCGGATGAACTCGACTGCTAGACGGCGAAAGTGACCGCCGTGAGGAAATGCATAATGGTACAAAGTTTCAAGAAGAAAAAAAGGAAGCTGGTTTTCAAGCATGAAGATATCTCGTACTACTACATTTCGAGTCCATCTCTCTTCTAAAAAGTGGCGCCCTATTATTGTAAGCATCAGAAAGCATCCGTCCAGCAACATCATTTCCACAAAACTATTGCTGCTCATCTCCACTTCCGCCGAATAGGCATCGCGTGCTTGCGTTTCCAGACTCTTGATCAGATCCAGATAGTTCTTCAAGACCATATAACGGTTCCGCTCGAGGACAAAGTTGAGATACTTCCATTTGAGCTGATTCATGGCCTGTAGATCAGGTTTGTCTCGGTGGTAGGGGCCGAGCGAGACGATCAATGGTTCATAGGCTTCGCGGTCGACCTTTTTCAAGATATTGGGGACTTTATAGATTGTTGGCTCTCTGCTTCTGTCCCTAAATTTTGCGTCTGACACCCTCTTCTCCAATGAGGCTACCCAGTCCCTGTCCAATGATGTCTCAATCCACTCATCTTCTGTGTTATTCATCTTGATTCCAAAGGATTTGCCCTTGAGGATTACAATGATTCAAGTAGCTATAAATGCAGCAGAGGAATGAAATAGACCACAAGGAAAGTAAAATATATAGCACAAAGGATTTCCCCTTGAAGATTATAATGACAGAGGAAGGAAAAGCAAAGAAGGAAAATGGATCAGGAGACTGAGATAACAATCAAGTAAAAAACTAACCTTAATAAGCTTTCGCTAGGCTAAAGTAGCTCTATGCCTCTATCTTTGAGCTGCTGCCCAATACTTTCCTTGGAACAATCTCAAGCTTGCTTATATAGGCGAAGACTATTGAGATTATTATTATTATTTACATCAAAGCATGTGGCCCTTGAACACATCAAAGTTTTTTCTTTGTCCTTTTTTCATCAAAATTTTAACTCTAAACTACTTGATTGATTGACCAAAATAACTGTAAATCACAAACTAATATATATATTCTTAGAAGGGTACTGAAGAGTTCGTATATGAACTTACTTTCTGATGTGAAGTTGAAAAAGAATTAATATTTTTTTAATCATGATGGTAAAAAGTGAATACGCTAGCTTCTAACGTCCTAATCCGTCTCAAGCTAATACGGAGGAGGTAAATCACGGGTAGCTACTAGTCTTTAGAATAGTGACTCGCACGTAAGGAAGACATTTACCTCGGCTTTGCCGAGATTCAAACCCCAGAATTATGATGTTAACACCTCATATACTAGCCACTAGACTATCCCGAGAGAACAATATTTTTTTAACTATGAATAAAGAAAAGGTTAGCGAAGATATATAAGCCCTTTGAGTTTTCAAATTAGGGTAATTGATTTACGATAAAATAGAAAATTAGATATGTATCTTAGGGAAAAAGAAACCCTAAAAATAAAACTAACAAAAGTGTTAAATGAAACTGATATGTAAAAAATCTTATAATATAAAAAATATAATTGGCTGCAAATCATATTTTAATTAAAAAAATTTCTAATATCTTATTCTAGAAGTTTTGTTATGTAAAAGTTATTTACGTCAATAATTATTAGAACATACACATGAGATCAGAACAAAAATATAATATATTTTGGTCATATTTGAAATCCTAACAAAAATATATTTTAATTACAATAAACAAACACAAAGTTTGTCATTTCTAATTACATTTGTAAGGGCATAATAGATATCATCATCTATTTTTCTCCTTTAACTTTAAAAATATTACCTTGTGATTATTTGAGATTCAAGAATAGACATCTTAAAAATCAAAACACACTCCTATTTTCTAATATAAAAAGAACTCAATTATATGTTATAACATAGAAAAAAATATTTTGTCTTCTATCACTAAGAATTTAGTTTTGAAAAATTATCATGATTCTCCCTTTAGTATGAAAAACCCATCTTGTGATTATTTGAGAATGAAGAATAAACAAAAACAAAAAATCAAAACAACTTGTATGATGTAACATAAAAACAAACTTAGTTAATTTACATAAAATTTTATGTTACAAATTAAAAAATATTTTAAATATTTGGCATAATATAACCTAAATATGTAAATAGATTGACATGATTTAATATATTCACAAAGATAATTAATTTTAGAAATATTAATTTTTTATATTATACAAATCAACTTTTTTTTAAATATCATTTTAATTTAATACCTTATATAGAATTATTCGTAAAAATATATAATTATTTTAGTACTTTTATATTCAATTGACACAATTTAGTTTTAATAAAATCAACAACACAAAATAGAAACAAATCAACCAAAAAATAATTGCAAAATACTCATCTCTCAAATTTTAATCAACCAAATTTATCCATAAAAAAAAGTTACTTAACATCCTCAACAAACTAATCAGGCATTTATTTTTCCCGACAGAAACAACAGCAATAACACAGCAGCAGCAGAGCCGTACTCAACAAATTAATTAGCATTATTTTTTCTGACAGGAACAGTTTGGAGTAAGGACAACACAGCAACAGAGAAGCCGTGGAGTCGTCATTTCACCGACACTAAATGCCAGGCCGGACCTCTATTGTCTTATTTCCCCCTTTGAGCAGCCTTTGGAGCACCGACACAGGCCTGCAATTATTAGTGAACAATTGACTCTCTGAATCCGTAAGGAAAAAGTGGCGGCGGCGGCGGAAGCGGAGAGAAAGAGTGCGGGGATTGTTTCACGAGTAATGTTATACTTGTGGAAAAAAAATTAAGGAAAAATTTAAAAATAGAGTAGTCATGATTCATTATTTTATTTTTATATGTTTTATCATTTTATATATGAGCATATTATTTTTTCGATGATTGTGGTCGAAAAGCTTTAATTCGAACATGGGAGCTAATCTGGCTCTGATACCACTTACAAGATTGAAAAGTTTTCAGATATTTTCACAATGGCATGATATTATCCACTTTGAGCCTAGACCCTTATGGTTTTGCTCTTGGACTCTCCCCAAAAGGTCTTATTGTCAATGGAAATATCTTTTCTCTTTATAAACCATGATCTTTTCCATGTGTTTTACAATGTGGGACTATGTTTGCAACCCTGCAAACCCAACACTTCTCATCCCCATCCAAATTGATATGGATTATGATAAACCGGCTTCTCGGAGTGGAAGTAATTATAAGGATGAGAGGAAGAAGAGGATGCTCATAGCCGGTCGAATGTATGATCAATAAGGCAACGACCAAATAAAACTATTTGAATGTGCTCGGACGGACAAAGTCCGACCGAGTTTAGAGGCGCTCGACCTTATAAACCTTCTAGTATAATGATCGAGCGAAAGCCGAACGAGGACAAATGTGCTTGTATGTACTCAGACGGGCAAAGCTCGACTGAGCTTAAAGGCGCTCGACCTTATAAAACTTATAGTATATGAATGACCGAGCGAAGACCGGATAAGTACAAACGTGCTTGTATGTGCTCGGATGTGCTTGGACGGACAAAACTCAACCAAGTGTGAGTTTGTGGGCCTATCAATCCTATATAGGGCATGGACGAAGATTTGGTACTTAATATAGTTTTTTCCTAACTTAACTATGGTGAAATTGAAGGTTTAGAATTGACTGAGCCTCATTTGAAGCTCCCCTCGATTTCTCAACAATTCTCTGAAAAACACAAAGTTGGCCATCATATGGGGGAGAGTAATTTCTTAATTTGTATTTGGATTTGATCCTTACTTGATTCTATAAATTTGCCATGTAATAATTAACTCTACTATATCTTGAAGTCCCCTAGCCTTATCAATAATATGACAAAAGGTGATTCGCTCGTCCCTAGTACTCAGTCAATCTGTCTTTGGATTAACACAGAGGAGGTAAATCATGGATAATTACTAGCTATTAGTACAGTGGCCAAAGCATGGGAGAAAATATACTCGGACGCACTAAATTTTGACCCTATAACCTAATATAATAATACTTTATATTTTAACCATCGTACTATCCGGGGACTTGTAACCTTCTCAATAAAAAAAAATGATTAACCAGACTAGATAACGTTGAGCCTGGGGTGACCGGCTCGATCCTACAGAAGTTTTCCACCAGCTATCAGGATAAATCAAAAAACGCTCCTAGGGGTAAACCAACGTAACCTTCTCAATAAGCATCCTGGTAGGATGGATAGCATGAAAAAAAACGACTACGACGACCTCTGTATTTATAGAATTGAAAAAAAACGACAACCTCTAAAAAGTATACATCCCTTTATTCACCAACAACACATCTCTTCAAACACATGCATATGATACTGTCCTTCAAAAGCAACAAATTAAAATTAGTTTCTAAACACAACAAGAAGCATTCCCTCGTTCTGACAATTTCTTTTAATTGAGGAAGCTACTTTGGCGGCCGAAAATAGCTCAGAACAGCAAACGTGCTTTGTAGCGCAGTAAGAAGAAATAGGACAAGGGCACCAAT
>JBBMJZ010000019.1:21306377-21338568 GCA_037833815.1 Zingiber zerumbet
GGTCTATGTGACCAAACTCTCAAATAGTCTATGTGACTTATTAAGTCTTTGTGACTTACCTGAATGAACTAGTCTTAATGACTTACCTTGAACGAGTGGGAGATGTTGGAAATGGGGATAGTGGGGAATGTGACCATGTTCCCCACTACTCATAATGGAAATGTCCATTATGCCCCTGGTGTATTTCCCTATATAAAGGGAGTCCGTCCAAGGCTCAGGGAGTGAGAAATTGCTAGTGTGCGACGAGAGTACGAGGAGAATATCCAAGGCAGCGGGATTTGGTTTGTGAAAGCGCGGAGGGCTTTCCGATCTTGTGATCGCTCTTCCGACAGCAAGTCTCTCGATTGCTGACGCGGAGTGCAGATCTGCGGGAGATCGCTGTAAGTCTTTGCCGCATTTATTTATTCGCCTATTATGCATTTAGAATATAGATCAACATCAACAACGTAAAATAATATTTTGTTTTAAACTCCGCCTATGGTGTAAAGATTCGGGAATGAATTCTAAACCCACCACTTTACTTGGGTTTTATCCATTCCAAATTATTTAGGAATGATTCTAAAATTTTTATTCCCAAACTCATTAACCAAACATCTTGTATTTCTATTATTTCATTTTTCTTGTTCACAAACTCCTAAATCAAACATCATCTTAGTTTTGGAAATTGAGATAAGATTGTAACGGTGAATATGTTCATCTCGGTGTCCCTTATAACTCGTCCCTAAGTTATGTAAAAGAAGATAAATCACGAGGTCAGTTTATAGTCAATCGTCAAATGACTAGAGGATGAGAGGAGTTTTTTTTCCTAGTGCATGTGTCGTTCGAGAATTAATCTTTGCCCCATTGTAACAAATCTGTCATCCTCTAGTTAATTAGGCACCCCGTGAGGATTGGAAATTGAGATAAGATTAATTGTACTTAAGGTTGTAAATAGGGATGACAATAGGTCGGATTCGAGTCGGATTTCATATCCTCCGTCCTCATATCCATTGAAGGTCGGATATTCATCCTCATACACATACCGATTAATGCTCTGTTTACTCTAAAGTGTAGATGAGGAATGGAAAGAAATCTACAGGGAAAACTATCCTTTGGAGAAGAGAAGGAAAAGGAAACAGGAAAGAGGAAAGAAAATAGATAATAGAAAAGAAACATGGAGAGGGAAAGGAATCCTTTCATACAAAGAGATGCAAAGAGATGAGAAAGTTGAAGATAATGTTGGAGCATATGTAGAATGTGACGACGCTAAGGAAGGTGTGTAAATAGAAGCATCGGTAGGAAGGTGGAGGCGCTAATGAAGCTGTGTAAATAGAGATCCTGGGATGTAACCCTTACCCCTGAAGTATTCAGGAATCATTCATTTTAGTAACGAAAATGCTCAACAGGTAGGATTTTGAAGAAGCAAGAGAGAAGAGGTAAGGAGAGGAGAGTTACTGAACTTGTTCGCTCATGTGGGAGATGTGAACTCTCTTCATGTAGTGGAGCAAGATGATGTTGTCGTTGATGAATAGCTACGTGTAATCTTCTAGTAGGAAAAGCAAGCAGAAATCATCTATAACGTCTTTTTGAAAAAAAAAACAAATGTTGTATGCACTGAGAGATAGACGTGTGGGCCGATAAAACAATAACTCCAAGCATATTCATAAACAAAACAATAACTCCAAGCATGTTCATAAACAAAACAAAAATGTTGTTAACATAATCATACGAACCTTTACGAGAATGACTTTGTAAGAGATGAAACTTTGATTCATCGTGAGTGGGAGAGAAAAAAAAATTGTATGAGCATAATTTCCATACAAAACCCTTTTTAGGACCTAGACCACCTTAGAAAACACACTCGAGTGGCATGCATAATATATATATTATGTGACATTCGTATTGTTAGTGTGACCTAAGCTACAAAAAAAATACTTACTCTTTCAAACATAATGGCAAAAAATTAAAATGTACCTAGTCAAGTCCAGCAAAACAAATCTCAAATCTAACCCACTCACTAGAGGGGCCCAATCCTAAGATAATTTCACCATCTTTTCATACAATGCATATTTGAAAATAAAAAGAAGATGATAGTATTTGTGGCCATAACATCAAATCGAACACACCCTATGAAACTTGAGAATATAACTTGCACAGGGTTACCTTATTGACCCCAACATATGCATATGATTGGCACACCTAAAATTTAATTCTAAGATGTCAATTGTCAGATGAGCATATTCACCTTTTGCTATAATAAAATATCAATTATCTAATATACCACTTATCAAATTCTCTCATAACAATATAATAAGTAATCTATCAATTATTGTACATTCAAAATCGTGAATGGGTCGAAAACTCATCAATGTGTCTCCCTTACCTATTGCTTCTTATATATCTAAATCAATCAAGAGTTTTACTAGTTGCAATACAGAGCATCTAGTAATGAGATATAAATTGTAAAATGATACATTATTTTTTGTAAATTTAAGGAATATTTATAGGAGAATGTGCTCGTTCACATTCACCCCAATACTTCTCTAAAGACTCCTTAAAAAAATTTCATGATCCATCGGAAAACATTCAGACTTCCACTTTGTTTGTTAAATTGCCTTAGGTCAAATACCGTTTGATACAATATGATTTGGATGTTCGCTCCCAAGTACTCCTTGTTGTCTTTGAGTCTAAAGAATAAGTTTTTGCATAAGGTTAATATGCGGTTAAAGGGTACTGAGAATGACTCCTCCGATACTTAAGCGAGATTCTTTTTTTAATAATCTAGGTATTCAACTCTTTGAATTTACTAAGTCTTGAAGGTGACCGATTTTGTCTTATGAATGTTTCATATATAGGGGTAAATCGGGAAGTGATCATGGTTGTCCATCTGGATCCATCAATGTTCTTAGATTTGCCATCCCACCGGAGAAAAAATATCCTGTAGTGCACTGTAGCTAAGATTCGAGTTTTAGATACTTGATTAATCGCTGGAGTGCTTGACTGTTGCACCATTGCTTAGGGTGGTGGAAGTAAAACTTTGTTAAAGCGGGAAGTGGAAATGTAACAAAATCTATGAGATTGATTAGTGAGCCAAAAACATACTCCCGTCCTTCGATTATCATTCTCATTCTATAGCTTTTTATCGAGCAATGACTCTCATTCTGATATTTCTTCAGCAACGGCCGCTGACCTCCATTAATGACTCCTCATATAGTCCCAACGTCCGGCCATCTACGTAATCATTAACATTTTCCATCATTGATTGCCTTTATTATCGATCATTCCTTTTTAAAATGCTTCATCTTTAGATTAAGCCTTTATTCGAACACATTCCTAAACTTTTCCAAGTCCGAGTCCAAGTCTGGGTCTTAGTCGTCGAGCACACAATGATCATCAATATCTACTCTCGAGTTTTGAACACCAAACAGTGCGATCTCGAGCAGTCACTCACTCAAGATCTGAGTGTCAGGCACCATATCCCCCCCTCGGTTGATCCGGTTGGACCCATCTTTCAATTTGACCCACGTATCCTAACTTCACAAGCTTTCATAATCCTTAGTCATGGATTAATGCAAGTATTAATAACAATTTTGCCCAAAATACTTACAAGTCTAAAATGTTCAAATTTCACTATATTTATAGAACTCTCAAAATATATGTTGGGGTTAGTTATTAGCAAATGCAAAATTTTTTGTCAGGTGCTTGACTTTTCACATAAAAGTTATAATAAGGTAAATATCTCCCATGATTTATCTAATTATATCTTATCATGGTACCGGATTTTTTAGAATAAACAATATCACATTGTACTCTTATACCATTTTGCATATTCCTTTCTTAAAATAGTTACATGTACTAGTTTTGATAAAATTGTTAGATAATTACTAAGCCAAGCGAGGAAGATTAAAATCTATTTATTTTGAGATTTTTTTTATAGAGATTGATATATGGTAGAAAAGTATTTCTCAATTAGCATTAGATAAAAATTTGTATACAAAGAGAAACTATAAATTGAAAAGAAAAAAAAACAAAAATGTGAGTCTATTGGTGGGACAGGAAGCCGGACTATTTTTTTCCCGAATGGATGAGAAATACATTGATAATTTAATGATTAATTGCCCTAAATTTTTCATGTAAAATTTTAATTTTAATCAATATATTAGATAATATTTATTTTATTTTTTTTAATATATACCAATTTATTTAATTCATTGCCGGTGCATAATCTTATATAATTATACATAATTAAATTACATATGTGCTTGATTTTAAATATTTGATATATAATAAAATAAATTATGCACATACATATTTATACATATAGATGATATTGATCAATTTATTATAGATAGTGTTTAATTTAATAAAAAATATATTAAATTTTAATTTAAATGATACTGAATTTAAAAATAATTATTTCGTTATAGATTTTTTATATTTATATTTTATTATGTATCTAAAAATTATGTGCATGTACTCAATTTAAGTTTAAAAGTATATATAAATAGTGAATTAGTATAAATTAAAGAGTTAAAATAAATAATTTTTATGATAAGGACTGACGATAAAATTAAAAACTTTGCAGGAAGGTTATAGGAGTACAGGACAATTTGCTCCTGATTTAAACAGATAAAAAAAAAAAATACTTTAGTAAAACACACAAATGGAGTGAATATTATCTTACTTTTAATATTAAATTTAAATAATACTCATTTAATATAATTATCCAAGACACCCAATGAGGCGATTGCCTTGTGGTCCGACGCTCAGATAGCTGATGCTCTGCCATTTCCGCTTAGCTCCGATTCCCAAACAAATAGCCCTAACCCCATCTCCCCCTATCCCATCGGCGCCATGGTCGCTGCTCACCTTCTGACCCCCTGCTTATTCTCTCCCGTTCACTCCCCTCGGCGACTCTCCCGCCTCCCCGCCTTCCGGGTTCAGAGGCGACGCGCCCCGTTCGTAGCCAGCCGTCGGCAGAAGCCATGCCTCGCCTGTGGCGCCGACACTCTGGTCGCTCGATCAGAGGGGAGCTCGCAGGTCCTCCCCTCTGACAAAGTTAGGGCGGAGGGAGCGGAGCTCAAATCCTGGCTGCACCAGCATGGATTACCGCCGTGCAAGGTTGACCTTAAGGAGAGACCTTCGCATGACGGGAAGCATCACCCTATTCATTACGTCGCGGCCAGTGAGGATCTGCAGGTAGGTTTTTGTGCGTTGTTTAGACCTCCTATGGCGTCTTTGTTAGCTTCCCCACTTTTTATATATGTTATGTTTGATTTTTCTTGGTAGGCGGGCGATCTTGTATTTTCGGTGCCGAACTCATTAGTGGTGACCCTGGATAGAGTTTTGGGAAATGAAACCATCGGTGAGTCCGCAAGAGAATTTTGAAGTTTTTGGACTTTCTTCCAACTATGTAAGCACTTCTTTGAAGATTGGACCTTTATGTTCCTTTTGAGAATGAATTGCACAAGCAGATCCATAGCCATTGTACTCACGTAAAACCGAAGGGAAGTGACTCTACATGCAATGTTGTTGTCTTCCACTTAAGTCTATGAGCTCTTACCTCATGTATGTAGGAAATGCTAGATCTCTCAGTGTGGGCTTTTGTTTTGATTCATGTATGAGATTGAATGAAATATTGGCCTCCAAGTTCTATGTCAGCTATTCAAAACCAAGGTTACTCAACAGTTTTTTTTATAAATAAACATATGGTCATTTAATGCTGATCATGGGAAGTGGATTATTCCATTGATCTTGAAAGTGGAGGGCATGATTCATGGTGGTTCAATTATTATGATATTTTCAACGAGAGCAAAACTTTAGTTGTCATACATAAAGTAGATACAGGAGTGATTTACAGAATGTGAATGGGAAGCAAACTTTTGGCCATGTTGAACGATCCTAGATTTTATTATCTAAACCTGTCTAATTAATATAGTGATAGTTCATTGATTTGTATTTTTTTTTACTTTGTCAACTTATCTAGCCATTCAGGTTCACTATGCTCCTCTACTACTGTATTTTTTCTAACTTGTTAACTTATCTAGCCATTCAAGGTTCATTATGCTCCTCTATTACTGTGGCTCTATGAGTTCAATAAAGAGTGCAATTATAAAGATTATATGAGTTTGATCAACCCCCTATGGCTTCCTTGCTATTCATTTGATCAAGCTAATAATCAAGGTCTTCACGAAAGAAGATTCAGAAGTTGTCAATGGTGAGAGGATTTAGCATCCTACGTAGTGTATTTTCTTGTGTGTCATTCATGGTTGACAGTATTGGTACTTGGTACGAATATTGATATTGAACATTCTAAAAATCTGAATATTGGTCAAGTACCTAGTTGGTAGGATTTGTGAGATCGGATGAGTGAGAAAAAGTGTGTGTATATATATATATAGAGAGAGAGAGAGAGAGAAAGAGAGAGAGAGAGAGAATTTTTATGCTCTGGACCTCTTGCTGCGGACGTTGTCCGCCACATGTGCGTTTCAGCATTTTTTTTCTTTTCTTTTTTGATTATATTTTTTGGCTTGCAGTTATGCCATTTAGGGTTTAGGGGCTGAGTTATAGTATTAAGTACCAAAAAAAAAAAATTCAAATCAATTTTTTTTTTTCGGGTGTGCACTGGGTGTGCGACATAAGGTCCTTAGCATATCAAAACTCTCTCTATATATATCTCTTAAGAGAACAAAATCAGTTTATTCAATGAAGAGATAACAACAAGAATTCAAAAACCCTATGAATAATTCAGCTTATATCATATTATTAGATTATTAACCACACATTTATGTAATCAATGATATCTCATATAATGTTAGTATGATTCATGTCAGCATTGTATACATAGGAGTTTGTATGTTATTTAATTAACAATAATAATTTATTTGATAATACAATTAAATTTAAATTAATACTAAATTTTATTTATTTAATCTTATGTTTAAAATTATTCCTAATTAATAATGTTATGTAGTTTTTAATATTGATTAAGTAAATAAATTTTTAATGTTATTGTCATTTATAATACTTTAATATTGTTAATATTCCTAATTAATGATATTATAATTTTTATTTTTTGTTAAGTAAATAGTTTAGTTATTTATATCATTTTTAATAGTTCAATATTAATAATGAGTTCATAATTTGAACATGATTACATAATAATGGCAATATTCGATACATACACCATATCTTAGTAATAATCTAAGTGAAAAGTACTTCATTGCCTTTTTTCTTCATGTTCTTTTTAAATTACATCAAAGATATCTCCCATATAGATTATAGAGTAAGTTACATCGAAGACGTCTTCCATATGGAGAACAACATCCCTTTAAGTCGTGAACGTCTTTGCTTTGAATCAATCTCCATGGACTTTCACTTCCTCCTTCAAATCAACCTTTATCTCTTTTGAAGGCTTTGGCAATAGGAACACTTCGAACTCTTTCTCTTCTTTTTACATTGCAAATTCATAGGGATCTCTTTGGTAGTGTGGCAGTCCTCATATAGTGGATCTCGCTACTAGTGAAAGTAGAGCTTCACTTTTCATAATCTTGATTCTCTAGATCTACAATATCCAAACTAGACTGTTTGGATTGGTGAGAGATTGGTCAATTTAAACCTAATCAATGAATCTTGTTGCATATCAATAATTTTGTTCAATTTTTCCTTTGATTTTGTTGACGTTGAAATATCAAAGAATCCTAGCCATTTTTTTTTTTCAACAATCTTGAGTTGTTCTAAGGCATGATCTAGAAACCTGCTAAAATCAAATTACCTATTGTTGATCCCAATCCATTGTAAATTTGTATTGGGATTGCTTTAAGTGTTAGGTTGACACAACCATAACATATTGTTTCAATTGGTAATAAAAAAATTGGCACCGCACAACATGAATACTTTTTTTTGTGTTGCCTCTAGAACAATTCTAGCTATGATGAATGAGGCTTGTCCTCATGTCAGCCTATGTTGAAAGAGATAGAGCAGTACAACGAAGAAAAATACTCAACCCACACTTTTTGTTCTTACCAATGTTGATGAGGCAGTACACAATTTCAATTTAACCTATCATTAGGTAGGAGGGGTGAGAAACCCAATTTTGTTGTGAAATGGGTATCAAAAGAATTAAGTGACCAAATTCATTCTATACTGATGTAGCATTGAGATGACTCGGGTCGTCTCCTAACGAATGTAAACAATGTTAGGATTAATTTATTAGAACATGGGGTTTTGGGTTTGAGTTGAGTTCTTCAACTATAATTGCTAAAAGACAAATAATAAAGGACAACCTATCTAATCTAACTACTAATGTAATGAATTGAAGAAGAGCAAAGCAATTAATGAAACTTGAGCACTTAATGGAAATCAGTCTGGCCTATTCTACTTGCATTCTAAACAAATGACAAACATCTATGGCGTTCAAACACAAACAAGTTCAAAGCATGAATTAAGCAAAGTCACATATATCAAACAAGAGTGAGGATCATGTAACAGAATCAAATTAAACTCCTTCCACAATTGAACTAATGAAACTAGCTAATTCTTCATGAATTAAACAGTGCCAGCAGAATAAAACCTAAACAAGAACAAGGCAAGAACAAACTGAATTACAAAGATCAGATGCTTAAGGGATCAAGCCAACCATTCATCACATGGAAGGAGATCTACCGCTAACAAGAATGAATCTAGGGATCTAAAGGTGCTTACAACCCAAGCTAGGTCGGATTGGATCTGAAGGAAGGTAGAACAGAGGAAATTAGTGGCGAAGAAGGTGATGGCAGAGATGCTCAGAACTCAGATCTGAAGAAGAAGGTAAACCCCATTCTCCTTCGGCGATTGAGTCTCGATGATCGGTGTCGAAAATGCGACGGAAGTTGGCATCAGATGGTGGCCCGGCAGAAGCTCTGTGGCGAAGAAGATAGTGACGGAGATGGCTGAAATATGGCCGGAGCTTGGATGAAATGGAGGTGGAATAGAGAAGTGAAACCCTTGACCCTACTCCAACGGTGGAAGGAACTCTGGTGGCTGGCGAAAAGCGGATGGAGAAGATGAAGTCGCGCCCTCTGCTTTGTCTCCAAAGATCGCGATCAAGATAGAGATCAGATGGTTGAAGTGGCGTCGCCGGCTCGAAGATGGATGCTATCTGGAGGAAGGGAAGTGCCTTTGACCTCCATTGGTTGCCAGCGGTGGAAGGTGGATCGGGGGTGCGGGATCGCCTGAGGAAGAAAACGCGATCACGCCTGCACTATAGCAAATTGATGAACACGGGCACTGTAGCTTCTCACAGAATTTAAATCTGATCAGATTCTTCAAGATTTTAATCAATGGTAGGATCGGTTCAGATCTGGTTCAAAGTCTTTAGATCTTGATCTATGGTCCTGATCTACCCTCTTTTTGACTTGGATGGAACATATATTTGATGGATGACACAAATCTCCTTGGATCTCAAATGGACGGCCTAGATTTTTTCGAAGCTTGATCTCCCCAATTAATCTCAGAATTGAGCCCAATTTAGATCGATCTGACTTGAGTCCTTGCCCTTTGATGCCTACAAAGTTCATATTCAAATATTAGCAGATTTTTTTTGTGTGCATTTAAACTATAAAGGAAGCAGATTAAATAGAAAAAATTTGCTGGAAGACAAATTTTATATATTTACAAGTTAAGTTTAGAAATTTTTTCATTTGCTGTAGTTGATTTAAATTTCCACTTCTTTGGTTTTTTATGCTTGATAATCGTTACATGGGTATTATATATTGATTCATAAGAAACCATTAAATCTAGAACTACTAATGTGGGGTTCAACCCAGTAAATCAAAAACAGGATTACCTCTAACACTCATCAAGATGGTGCATAGTTATCATCTATATTTTGCTTGTTACATAAACTAGATATACTCTCGTAAACATACAAAGGATAACGTGCCCATGTGAAATAAATCTTAATGAGGTGATGGAGCATGTAGTCACTCAGCTCATGAGTAGAGGGTGTTGGTGGCTGTGCTTGCTTCTAGGCTGCCAGATCGCAAGGAGAATCTGGTAGTGATAGTGTTTGCATCCATTTGCAGCATGGTTTTTAGCACACTGTCATATCACAAGCAAAGGTTCGCAATGGTGGTTCCTGTATGTGAGTGACGGAGGAATTCACCTATGAGGGTGTTGGTCAATCATTGATGGGAGTTGCAGTTAGGCTTTGAAAGCATCAGATCTCTTGGCTTTGATGCCATGTAAAATTTGGGAATAAGCAAATCTTCTATTGTGTTGCTTCATGAAGGGATAAGCATTACATGGATAGATTCATGATAAAATTCTACTAATAGTGAGGGACTAAAGCCACTAGACCAATAACTGAATTAATCTAATACCTCTAACCTTAACAAACAATAATAATGGAGAACCAGATTTTAGCTTCTATCTAGTTATTGAAACTTACATTGTGAGGGATTTTTCTGCCCCATGTCAAACATTTGGTGAAGTTCTTCATACAGTTGAGGCTGCTCCTTTTACCTGTTTTAACTTATTTGCTCTGCATTTTCAGCTGAACTATTGACCACAAACAAGCTATCTGAATTAGCTTGTTTAGCACTATATCTCATGTATGAGAAAAAGCAAGGAAAGAAGTCCTTCTGGTATCCATTCATCAGGGAACTTGATCGCCAGCGAGGAAGAGGCCAGCTAGCTGTGGAATCTCCTCTTCTTTGGTCTGAATCTGAATTGGCCTACTTAGATGGCAGTCACACAAAGGTAATTGCTATTCAGCCAGTAGACAAATTGTACACATGTTACTTTTAACCTGGGAATATGCTTAGAACCTGTTAAAGCTAAATGATTAGTATTTATAAACATAGACTGCAACTAATAACCATTCAGGCTGAAGTTCTTGGAAGAGAAGAAGGAATAAAGCGAGAGTATAATGAGCTGGACACAGTTTGGTTCATGGCTGGATCTCTTTTTCAGGTCTTATTTTAATAATCAGAGTATCAGACAAGTCTGAAATGTTCTGATTAATCTTTTAATGCTTATTATGAACTTGCATTTTCTCACAATTTTTTAGTGTGATACAGCAATATCCCTTTGACATACCTACGGAGGCTTTTCCATTTGAGATTTTTAAGCAGGCATTTGTTGCAGTGCAGTCATGCGTTGTTCATTTGCAGGTAAATTGTCTTGTAATCAATTTTATTTTGCTGATGTAGATCAGTGAGTTGCCACCAAAGCATTATTTGCTATCAACATTATTCTTTCTGGTTGGTTGGGTACTTTTTTTTATCAGATGACGGACTATGTTTGCTTACCATGTAAACTGGTTGCACTTTCATTCACGGTGGTGTAAAAATCAATGATCTGGACCTACTATTTCTTTTGCCCACGGTTGACGTGACATCCAATAATCCATGGGTTGCATTGTTTTGTTAACTGATTACTAAATGCGTCAAAACTAGTATTTGTTGTGTATTATTTGTACACGTTTTATTTGTCAAATTATGACTAAAAAAAGATAGAATCATTTTTTAAAAAATTAGGTTCATTTTGTGAAATATAGCTGGCTTCCCCATCAATTGCAACTTGAGTTTGAACGAACACAGGGGAGATAATCTTTGTGGCTCATTTGAATTCTAGCTTAAATCCATCAACCTCACCAATGCTCAAGATGAGTCATAAGATTGACTGCCAGGCCTACTGCCGCTTCCTATTTGCCACTAGCTAAACCAATCCCTTCATCCATCTTATTGCTAAATATCAACTGGGAGAAGTTATTACCTACTGAGTGAGCCATTCTTGACCAATAGTAGCCTCAAAACCCCCTTTCTACATTTCAATAGTGTATCATTACTTAACAATTTTACATTAATAATTTTTTATTATTTATTGTAATATATTATAACCATAACTTGTTTGTTAAAATAACAAAAATATTAATAATAATAACTACAACAATACCAATTCTATTGTTAACAAAATGATAGAACATATATTACTATAAGGAAAGTATGTACACCATCTATGCATCTGCTACAACTCAAAAGGGTTGGTGCATGAAGCTCCCGCCAGTGGGGTCTCAGGAAAGGGTCTATTATACGCAGCCTTGTCCCGCTTTGCAAAAGGTGTTTCCGAGACTCGAACTTGTGACCTCTAAGTCACATGGTAGTTACTTTATTGTTGTGCCAAGACTCTCCTACTACAACTCAAACTCTCAAAAAAATCTTTCCAACACTATATAAGATTTTAAGTCACAAATGAGCGCCACTTATAAAACCAATTACAATAGACAATTCAGCCATCATACCAGCTGAAAATATCAACCATTCCAATTCAGCTTACACATACACTTTGTTTACATATGCATTCTTAGGAAGCACCATCAGAAACCATTACGTTCAGCACTTCACAGTAGCAGAAATTAGCCATCACCAGCGGCAACAAAAAGAACTTTACAGTGTTCTAAGACAAGAACTAAGCAGTGCCTTCAACATAATAATGTGAAAGACTCCAGCAGGGATCGGCCATTAATACAGCATCAAATATGCCTTGAAACAGAATCGACTGCAACTCCAATCATCAAATTTGACAAATTGCTCCAAACATGTAAGTATTACTTATCTATCATTACTACAAAGGAGGTTCGTGTGGACTGAGTGAACAAATTTAGGATGATCCAAATAGCATCTTGGTCCTCATAAGTAGGCTAGTTTTTTTTTTTCCATAACCACACTTTATTGTAGTGTTTGGGGCACGATAGAGGGAGGGCAGCCTACAAGAATTTGGGGCCATTCAAATAGGCTTTCTGGCTGCTATAGGAGAAAAAAAGTGATGACTCTGTAGTGACTGTTTCATCTTTTCCTGCCCCTATGTATTAATTGAAAGCTGCTGTCATAAATAGCACAATGTTAAATAGATGAAGTAGTTTTGGTTATTTTCACCATATTTTTGCTGCAGTTATGAAGCAGCTATCTAACAGACTAACAGAAACTTCCAAAGTTTCCCACAATCTCATTGTGGCCACTTCCTTGACCTTGCATTTTATTATTTTTGTCACAGTTATGTTTCTACATTTATTTGTTAATTTTACTGATGATCTTGTATTGGGATATTTATGAAACAACCGTATTGACATGCATTGGAAACATCAAGTGCATTTTGAAAGAACAGCAGACAATGGAAATTATTTCCATTTAGTAACCATATTTTGAATTAGTCGTTTATACCATGGCCTTGTTGAGTAGTCATAGACATTGTTTGTTAAGGTAATTATTTTCCTCAAAAGCATTTTCTAGGAAAATAGCTTAATGTTCTATCATTTTGCCTTGTTGAACACTATTTATAGGCTTTAGTTGATAAAATAGAAATAAAAAGGCATGAATCAACTAGAAGATTCAACTTTATTATAGTTTTAACATGGAATAATTATGTATTATTTCCATGTTATCATATTACTTTTAGATCCACTCTGAAATCAAACATACTCTCTCAATATGATAAGCAATGAGTATAAATGAGTAAATGTCTCTCCCTTGCTCCTAAGATAAGAATCTATCCCTTAATGAGAAAAATCTTGTCTAAAAGTAGAGCTTCAAATCCGCAGATGAAACTTTTCATTTGCTTCATAAGCCTTTTGGTGTTGCTTTTGACACTTGTATAAGAGGGAGGATGATTACATATTTTTTTGTGTGACCATTCATTGTCAAATGATCTACCAAACAAACCTTGAAACAACGCTGAATGACTCTTTTTAGGTATTTATATCGACCAAAAATCAATGTGTTGGCTAACATCCAATATATGACCGTTCAGAGATATCAACGTCTTATCTGGGCAGTATTGGTTCACACAAACCCAAATTTAGTTGACAGAAAATGTTACAATCCATTGTGTGTCAACTAAAAACTAACTTTGGTCGACACACTCAATTTGGTCGATCAAACACAGATATTTGGTTGACCCAATTTGTGTCCATGGATGAATCAAATTCCGTCTCAATTTGTTTGACCATCCAACAACTAAGAGTCAACCTATTAATTACCTTGTAGGATCTAGAATGAATTTCCTTAGATAACAGACTCTGTTTATAAGCTAAGTCCTATAATACAATTGATCTAACCCAAAACAAGCCCAATATTACAACAATTAGCACATGACACATAGGGCATGAGTTCTTCAAGCTTGATGGCTACCCACAAGTTTGAACTCCACATGACTTACACATAACTCATGAGCTCTATCATCTAAACTCGACCACTTAATCTACAGTTTACACAATTAGTGTTGCACAATAAGTAAGCGATCAAATAGAAATGGTTAGACTTAGATTGTATTACCAAACCATCATATGACTAACACCATGGTTAGACTTAGCCACAGGGGAGAAATTATTATGTCAACATTGTACAAATAACTATACACCCAATACATGCAAAGGCAAGTATCCACCTAGCATTTAACATTTATCCAACATGAATAAAACATGTACCCACTAATAAGAAGTCATGCAACCAAATAAGCAAGCATAATAATGAACCTTAGTCTCATCTATAAAGCATAGTTAAGCGTCACCTCTATCCTTCTATAGTGGTTTTCTTATATATATGTATTCCAATCTTTTTAAAAGGATTAGCCTTGCCCACCTTTTTATCCTTTTTGGTCTAATTGCCAAGGTGTGTAAAGAAAATACTACATATTAGTCGTTCTACAAGATTGTGGAAATTTTAACATTTTCAATACTAGCACTACAAGGGTCAAACAATCTCAAAGTTCTGTAAAAATGAAAAGAAGTGTAACTATCATTATACATTCTTTTATTAAAGAAAACACCCAAATTTAACCACATGAAAACAACCTAATCTAGCATGGAACTCCATGGTAATACAATCATGCCGCAACCCACCTTGTTCATCCTAGCCTTGTTTTTCCCCTTTTTGAATTTTAAAACACCATTTTAGGTTTCTTTTAATATTTAGGATAGCCTACTCGATTCCTACAATCTTTGAGGTTATCATTTGATTCATGCATAAGATTCTTATAAAAATTGAGTTTGACAAAGGAGAACACCTACGTTATTAATTACGTCTACAAAGGTACAATTTTAGCCTTTAAAATGACTTTAAACCTCTACTAAATTTCAATCTATAAAATAATAGCCAAAGCCAACAAGGAAGTATGATTTTCGTGCTTCTCAGCATCAAAGTTGTAGGGAGGCTTACAATGAGAAGATCTTAATCCCTTCTACTTCTTTTCCTTAAAAGATCAATATCATCAAATTCATCAAAAATTTGTCTAGGTTTATCCAAATAAATGAAGGAGATAACTCACAAAATCATCCTAGCCTCTTTACAACCCCAAAGAAAGAGAAATTGGGTAAATTTTCACCTTAAATCAAAGAGGAGAACTCTTCCAGGGTTTCTCCCCCCTCTTCCACAAGAAGCCACAAATGCTTCGTTGTTGGCTCTCCTCTAAGGAGGGAGAAGAGGGGAAGGAGAGGGATGGAATGGTTCTCTATTAAGGGAGGAGAGGGGAAATGTTCTCTAGGTTGTCGACCAAGGCGGGGGGAGGGGTGCACAACTTGGAAAGAAGAAAAGAAATCACTGGATAAAAAGAGGTGTTCAACCTCCAATTGAAAAGAGAGAGAGAGAGAGAGAGAGAGAGAGAGAGAGAGAGAGAGAAAACTCCAAGATTTAACCCAAACTACATATTATTATGATCAAATCTTTTGCTTCAGTCATATCTACCCAATTTGCCTCCAAATTGATGAAATTTTAGCCAAATGATTGTTAATTATGCCATTTAGTTCAAGGCCTCAACACCAAAACAAATAATAATTAGTGCAAATCAAGAATATAACAAACACATTTTCTTATTTTTCTTTTTCATTCTAATATCTTGGCATCTACCTGCAGTTCCTGTTGACATGTTAGAGATATATCTATTTCATGAGAAAAATCACGTTATATGTTCTGTTCTTTTAATGGTAGTTTTTCAGACTTTTTTTTTATTGTCTTGTTGGTTTATTTCATTTAGAACAGAAGGTAACTTTGGCCAGAAGGTTTGCATTAGTTCCTCTGGGACCTCCTTTGTTGGCTTACAAGAGCAACTGTAAAGCAATGTTAACTGCTACTGATACCTCTGTTCAACTAGTAGTTGATTGTCCATACAAAGCTGGAGATCCTATTGTCGTATGGTAATTTTTTTATTTAAAAAGTTATACTTATTGTAGATGTTATTCCTTTTCCAACTAGCCATTGCTCTACCGTGTTCTCTTTGTAAATTTGCAAGGTTATATTCACTGATATCTCAACTATATTTGATAGGTGTGGACCCCAACCGAACTCTAGGTTGCTTCTTAATTATGGTTTTGTTGATGAAGACAATCCTTATGACCGTATACTAATTGAGGTGAATCTCACATTGACTCATCTTGCTTCGCTAGCACCTCATTTGCTTAGTCGACTTGGTATAACTTTCTTCCATATGTGGACTCCAGGCATCTTTAAATACAGAAGATCCTCAATACCAAGAAAAGAGAATGGTTGCTCAGAGAAATGGAAAGCTATCTGTCCAAACTTTTCTTGTATGAGAGCTGAACTTTTTTCCTCCTAAATTTTCAAGCAGATATGAGATTGCCTCTTTTTTCAGGTCCATGTAGGTAGAGAAAAGGAAGCCATATTAGAGATGCTGCCATACCTCAGATTAGGCTGCATTTCCAATGCAGCTGATATGCACTCTGTCATTTCTTCTCAAGGCCCTACATGTCTGGTACATTAGCCTATCCACTTGGTTCTTTTAGTTTGAAGACTGCCATTTCTTGATTTCTTGGATATTTTGACCTTTCTGTTAACTGTGAAAGTTCTGATACTGTAACAATCACTTGAATATGCCTTGTTCATCATTTATTATTTACAGTTGGGAAACAAAAAAACCTAATTCTTAAATATTTAGGTTATGATCAATGTATCACATAATCAAAATTTCTTAATTTATGTGGTTAAGACTTTTATTTGTTTGACAGTTGACTTATATATATGTTTGGTTGTGCTTATGAAAATGTGCTGAAAGCATTTTTCTAGTGTTTTGTTGACAATGTAAGATTGTAGAAAAATGTGATTACCCATGGTTATCCTATTTTTGAATTTGTATTTATCTAGTATCTGTAAATGTTATTTTTTAGTTTAATATTTTATATTTATAATGTATTTTTTATTATTTAAGTTTAATTATGCTTATTAGTTTCATGATATCTATATATTTTGTAACTTCAAGTGTCTTTTTCTTTTAGGCGTGGACCAAGTATGGTTCAATTTGGGCCGAATTGAGCCCATCCCTTTTTGAGATTTGGTAGTATTTTAAACTTTTAATATATTCATATTATTGGTTTTGTATTTTGTGTAAAAATATTTGGTAGATCATAACTTATGAAAAAGAGGCCCCAGCTATCTTGACTGCACTAATTAATTGAATCTAAACTGAGAATCAAACTGTTAAATGTTTTTTTTGGCTCAATCTTTTCAAGAAATCGAGTCTTATTGGTGAAATAGAAGTGGTTTTTCTTAACCTTGAGATGTGCTTTTATTTGACTGAATAAGTTTCCATTCACTGAAGCATTGTTTTCTACCAACCATCCAAAAAAATGATGAAAACTCTTTCTTGGCTATTGCTAAGAAGGTTAAACTTATGCCAATTGGTGTTAATCTGCTTTGCTATGTTGGGAAGCAGTAACATTTGTTGTCTATTTGAGATATCCAAGCATTTGAGGTGTTCCTACTTTGGCATGGAGCACTGACAAAGTGGCAAGGCAGATTTCTAAAAGCAAAAAATACTGAACACTTTCATATGTCTACTTTCCTGGTGTCTAAAGATTCAAAATATCCTGGTTCTAAATGAGACATTGAGAAGTCATAAGGATGCCATGAGGAAATATTATTGACTGACTAGTCACTCACAGAAAAGAAATGAAGATAAATTAAGCCAAAGCTGTGATTTTTTATTGCACAGTTTCTTTGGGTCCGTTTCTGAGTCATGGAATGAAAGCTTTTGTTGTCTCTCATTGTACTTATTTTGATTCATGGTTGTGACAATTGGAAACTCCAACTCAATTAGTTTTTTGTTGTCAATCCAAAAGGTTAGTTTGTTTGTTAGTTCAATCGAGGTGATATGATGTATACTTGGATAAGTTCACAATTTCTTTTTCTTGATAATGGATGCTGCTTGGAATGTTTTCTTGTATCACTTGTTTCAGAGTTCATGTTTGTACAACATTTAGTTATTTTCTTACAACAGTTAAGCCCATGTATGGAGAGAGCTGTGCTCGACCAACTTGTAAACTACTTTGAGGCTCGGTTGGCGGCCTACCCTACAACTTTGATTGAGGATGAAAATATGGTAATGACATTGCAGATAGTACTTATTCCATAGTATTCAAATATGTACTAGTAAGCAAGTTGGTATCCTTTGATTATCAGCTGGCAGATTGCAACCTGGATCCGAAGAAGCGAGTTGCAGTTCAACTAGTTAAATTAGAAAAAAAAATGATTCATGCTTGTTTGAAGGCCACTTATGATTTTATACATGAATTACCAGATGACACAATATCTCCTTGTCCAGCTCCTTTCATGCCACAGTTGAAAATTTAGGTATTTTACTCTTGTTTCCTTTCCAAATTAATCGATCATATTGAATCATACTCAGAAGCAGCTAATCCTTTCAGGGATAAAGAAGATTATGAGTAAAGCTCTTAAGCAGCATCAAATCAGCATCTCGCATAGATGGTTTAAGACACCTAACTTTCTGAGTAAGCCTATAAAAAATGAAGTTCTAAATCTATTTGGATTATGCTTTATCAGCTGCTAGACTAATATATCATAATAGTTTCAATTTCTCCTAAATACAATGATTCTTGATAGATTCATATTAGTTAGAATAGGGATGCTCAGCAGTTGTAATTTGTGCTGGGGTTAAGGATGGTAAATAGGAAACATTAGTTTGCAATAATTGAAGACGCAAATGCTAGCCTCCTGCTAATGCAATAGAGCAGTGAAAATGAATATGTAAAGTGGGTTCAAAGATAGGTGGGGAAAATTGAATTGTAACTTGAGCATATTGGGATATGATCCCAAAGCTTGAAACCAATTAGATTATAGTTCTCACACCCCACTAGTGAATTATGGTAAACACATTCTTTATTAAATTGACAACATCACAAATTCAAGGTCTCAACCATCTTTCTCCAAAACAATTTTCACCTAATTATGGATACAATACCTTTCTGAATTTCAATCGTTACAATTAGTAACTATTAATCTTCAACTGCAAATTGATGATGCATTTCTGATGTACCTCTGCTTCTCTCTTTTTCCTGCCTCTGCTTCATCATTATATTTTAAGGCTACATGGCCTTTAACTTGACCACTCTTAAGATTGTCCTATCTTCATGGAGTCAAAGATATCAGAAACGTTGGATTGTAGTGGGAGTATGGGACATTTTCAAGGATTTGGAGTATTCCTTAATCCTTATCCATCTTGATGCAACAGGCTAATCCAAACCTGGTGCTGTTTAGGATGAGGACAACCATAAATTAAATTAGTCTTTCAATAGTTGTGACCATAGCATCTCTATATTGCTAGCTAGTAAGGTCCAGAACCTATTGGTGGTTATGGTAGTCGGCTACATGATCTATAACTTGACCACTCCAAGACAGTCATCTTTATTGAGGTGAATATAAATATCAGGTTGCGGTAGGACATTTTCAGGGTGTTAGCAGCAGACCCCCATTCGACCAAGAATTTGTGATATTCTTGGTTCATCTTGATGCAACATGCTAATTTACATGGATTCACAACAAATCTTAATTTATATTAAAAATTCTAACATGATATGATGCTTTAATAAATAACCAACCATTCAGATTTGTTATAGAATATGATATAATATATTGAAATTTGAGTATTTCTGACATTAAAAGAATATATGTTAAATATGATTATTTAATGTCCAGTTATTAATAGTATTAGTTTATATAATAACAAATAAAATGATATTAGTTATTAACCATTACAAATATATAATAATAAGTTCAATTAGATAATTAACTTGAAATATTAATAGTGTTGCCATATTTATATAATTATAAATCTTATTAGATAATTAATCTACAATCCGTTATAAATAGTGTTAGACTACTATCTACCTTAGTATATATATGATTCATCTATGCCTTTCATATCCATGTGGAATGACACTTGAATGTTCACACTTTGAGTGGACACTCAATATCCTTGTTCATCACTTGTAAAATATACTAGAAATGGTTGTGTTAGATAACCAAAGTTAAATTGTCCCTATGAACCAGGATATAACCAGAGCTGTGTTTATCACTTGTCTAAACACGAATCTTAATCTTATTTTCTTTGTAAGGGTAGTCATAGCTTGCATGATCTCAATGGAGAACCCAAGTACGAGAAGTTGGCTTGATGACAACAATGATGATTGATGAGATGTGCTAGTTTGTTAGACACCTAGACCCAAACCCATGTGTATCCTTACTCGAATCTGAGTAACATGGAGATGCAAAAATAACTGAAGGAGCCAAGGAAACACATCAGAAAATAATTAAATTTGGCTGGAGGACATCAAAAGCATATGAAATTAGATGAAATTATGTGAACCAATCAATTTGTTACATACTTACATACATCCAAATCTTGCTCACGGAAGCAATTTCAACTCAGTTGCAAAATTAGGGAATGGTAAAAGGGTGAAGGGGGATTAAATGGTAGAATAAGAGAGGCTAGACTAACAAATTAGATCCTATCTTTCTCGGGATATGCAAGTGGGGTAGAGATGAGGAGATGTAGAGGAATAGGTAATGGCAAGAAAGGAGAGCTGTAAAAGACTGACTTGCTAGTTTGGAGAAATATGTTATTGTGAGGTGCGGAGGAAAGAAATATCATAGTCGAAGGTGGAAGATTTAGTTGATTTTGATATTATGGTAAAGATTTAATTAATTGCTAATTTGACATAGGTATTAAAGGTAGATTTAATCTGATTAACTGATAATACTATTATCTCAATTAAATTAGTTAATAATTAATCACCTAACCTGACAACAATAGTAATAAACTGCTACATAAATAAGGAATATAATTAATCCTATACACACCAGAACTATTAACTTGATATATTAAACATTAGCAATATAGTAGTTAAATAGTAACACATTAACTTCATATTATTATGTTACTAATAACTAAAATATGATTAATAATTTGATTGTGGTATTACACACCTAATATTATTTGCCATCTCACACATAAAAAAATTTCATTTTAATGTTATTATTTTTAGATTTTTCTATCAATTTCAACGTATCCAGAATGAACAATAGTTGGGTATTTTCACCACAACTTGATATTAAATCTGTGATTGTGCATGCATGGGCAATCTCATGTTCTGTTGAAAACTGTAATTTAGGTGGAAAAAATAGATTTTAAAATAAAGGTTTTGAAACTCATTAAAAATAGGCTTCACACGATTTATGAAAAAAATGGGCTTTTCTCTGTGAATCAGCTTATGACAAAGGCAATGTATGGATGACAGGTACAGTTTTTTGGAATTCTATTACTAATAATAGGAACAATTCAATACATGTAAGACAAATTGTTACAGACAAATTGTTGCAAATGGTGTTACAAATGATCTTGATAATATAGCTGAGTTCCTAAATTCTTGTTATTGGGTTAGTGCCTTATGCAAATGATCATGTTGAATAATTGGATTTCGATGTTAATTGTTAGTTTGTTAATCGTTTATTATCTTTGTTGTATTTAGTGTGTTTAGTACCTTTTATTCTATTGGTAAATGGATCTCTGCTTGGTCCAATACTAATATTGATAGTATTTTATTTAAAGAATTTAGGTGCAATCAGCATGTCTAGTTCACTACATATCTGAAGCAATATGCACGAACCTGCTTCATCTTTGTGGTGTTCCAAGCTTAACCTCTGATTTATTTTTTGTTGTTTCAGAGCGAATGTTCGTCTAATAACGTATCGCCCAGTAAATACTTCCGTGTATTGAAAAGTGAAAACTGATTTCTAAGGTCATGGGGGCAATTGCAGTAGCTGTGTTGTACAAGTTAGGCCTTTTTTTTTTAATACTTGCAAAGATGCTTCTTCTATTCTTATTACTGCTACGTATGTGCATACTGTTTTTGATAACTAGAGGACCCTATTATTTGATTCCTTGTACATATTGTTTTAGATAAGTGGGGTGCTCGATTATTGTTTCTTTCTAGTATTGCGATTGTGTTGTGAAATCACTACTAATTCAGTTTGTTCAATTGCATCTGATAACTGGGCTAGTTCATGTTTGGCATGCCTACCTTATTGTTATTGTTATTTTTTTGTCATAATATGCTTCGTAATTGTATTGAGTTGGTACTAGTGCAGGCATCAAAATTCACCAGCTAAATTTCCATGCCATGTACCCATTTTGACAACCCGAAACCCTAAATTCTCATGTCATGTACCCTAAATCCACTAGATGATTTTTATTTTTTTTTAATGATATGTTGAGGCAAGTTTGACATGGAACTGGAAGAAGACATTGTTCTGTGACTAATGAACAACAGTGTCTTGGACTGAGCTTGGTTGATATCTTTCTACTGGGGAGTGGTTATGGTGAGGAAGAGCGTTAGCATATTGCTCTTAATCTGTATTTTTCAAGAAAAGGTTAATGGTTTGCTGCTTCTTAGGTAATTCATGATTTGCTTCCACAATATCGAGCAATTTGATAAAGATACAATTTGTTGTAATTTTTTAAATTTCATTTGCTTTTTTACCGATGAACATTTGGTCTTCTACAGCAAAATTGTTGAATAGATAGTCTACGGAGAAAGTGTGATTTTAAAACTTAGAATAGATAGTTTACCGAGCAAATGGGCAGTGATAGTCACTTTTGGTTTAAAATTTATTTTTGCCCTGAAGAGTGGAAATAGATCAGCAGTTGAAAGACAAAGGAGGGAAAGAGGAAACCAGGTAAGGAAGGAAGAAAAGACAAAGAAAGGGAGGAACTCGAAGGCTGGCATTGCTACTAGCTTGCAGTGACTTTGCCTCTACTCACAACAGCCTTGCTGCGATTTGCAGCAGCTTGACAGTGACAGTGACTCTGTGAGCTTGCGGGGGCTAGCTTCGGTCATGAGCTCTCCGTGGCCTGGCAATGGCTGTGAGCTTGCAGGGTCCTAACCTAGTGAAGATGACTTTGGTGGTTCGACAAACGAAGAGGTTCGTGTTAGAACTTAAGTCATGTTTTTTAAATTCAATAAACATGAATAGATGAAGCCTGCCTTTTCACTTCTCTTGTAGAGTTTGTAGGCCTTCTAAATACTCTAATTCTCTTTTTAGACGGTGCAATTGTCTCAATGAAGTGTGTGTAGGGACCTCAAGGCAAATAAAGCACCGTTGATCTTCCTTCTAATGTGCAAGGAAGTTGGTCCGATGGTATGTCTGTCTAGAGGAGGTGTCTTTGGGGAGCGATGAAGGAAGACCCTCCAACGGAAAGGAAAATCATTGCAAGCTGATGGTATTAAGGTGGCGATGCAAATGACCAAGAGGATACTCCTTTACAGGAGTTGGTTTTTTGCCACTTAGTTGAGGGAGCAATGCAGTTCCCTAGGAGCAAAGGAAAATAAAGGAGGATAGAAAGAGAAAAAATTAGAGCTCTGGATTTTCTTGCAGAAAATAAAAAGAAGATGAAAGTAGGAAGGAAAAGAATATTTTTCTTTATATTTGCCATACGATATTTATATATCTACAATTCGCTTATAAAGATTAATAGTATATAACGTGATAAATATGGTATTAGCAATTATAATATAATCACAGTAGTAATTATGGTAGCAACAACAGTTATTAAAATTTGCCTTTGAATAAGAAATGATTGATAAACATGATCCGGGCTCAATTAAAGTGAATTACAATGCAAATAGTAAACTCACGGGATCATACGGTTGAAAAGGAACCATCCTCGAGTTGTGCCGAGTAGCTATTTCATTTTACTTACTGACTCGGGGAGATGGTTTAAGAGCTTTGAAAATGCTCTTGGATCGAAGTTATTGAATAAATTTGTACAAATGAAACCGAGCAATATATAGTTGCATGATGGATATGAGATACTATAAAACCTCGCATGGAGCAATCCCACTTCCTCTCACGGGCTCCACGGTGTGGGTGGGGGCGGCGATGCAGGGTACATGGGCCGTACGGCAGAAAAGATGGTGTTCTTGTCGATGCCGGCGCTGCCTGTGGTGGTTGTGAGGGAGATGAGCGCCGCGATGAGGCCTGCATTGCCTGCCATCGTTGGCTCCGTGTAGTCGTGGTTGGTTCGTACGTCCGAGAAGTGGTCATTCCGGTCGGGGCCACCAACCATGGCTCCAATGATGGTGTTGGGATTATCGGTCTTGGCGTCTCTCCACTTGTACCCGCCGGTGCAGGAGTACTTGACGCCGTTGTGAGGGATGGACGCTCCCCGGTGGTGGACGTGCTTCGGGTACTTGTTCCCGTGCCCCACAACGTAGCTCATCTTCAATGGGTTGTCTCCTAAGATGTAGTTCACCTGCCATGTTTCCCGACCACGACTGAATCAGCTATTTTGGCCTTATTCAAACAAGGCTGGCCGGAAGCAATTAAGTTACCTGAGCTCTAGCGAAGCTCCGAAGGTTGTCGGTAGATAAGTAGTAAGGGCCGCAGTAATAGCCGGGCACGTTGGCAGCGTCCAAGTAATCGGCGTACAGGGAGGAGAGGAAGGCAGCATTCACGACGTATTGCAATGGCTGAGGCCGGCCGTGATTTAGTTGCACTAGTCCACCTAATTACATCAATCAATTAATTAATTAATCGAGTTTTGTAGTCGGATCGATGCTTAATTATATTAATCAATTACCTGGCGTGTAGTTGAAGACGTTGAATCTCTGAAGGTCCATGCAAATGTTGAGGCCGGTGGCATTTTGGTAACGGCTGAGGCTCTCCTCGTAGGGGTAGCCAGGGTTCAAGAAGAGCCTCAGGCGGGTGAGGAGCAGCTGGGCGCCGGGCAGTTTGTTGTCCCAGCTGAAGACGCCGAGGTCGGGGATCTGCATGAAGGCCTTGGCGTTGTTGGGCAGGCGGGGGTCGGTGGCGAAGAGGGCGTAGCTGTTGTTACCGCTGGCGTAGTACATCCACGCCGCGCTCCACATGTACTCGTCCCAGTACCCCGTCGAGTTGTAGAACAGCTCGGTGGCCAGGTTCCCCCGGCTGTAGGGCGTGCGGTGCCCCGGGTCGCGCGCGAATTTGTACACCGCCGCCGCGCCACGGAGCAGCTTCTTCGAGTACGCCGCGTCGTCGCGGAACACGATCGAGGCCGCCGCCAGGGCCGCCGCGACCTCCCCTCCCAAGTCCGGCGCCGAGTTGGCAATCATCACCGGCCGCGGGTAGTCCATGTCCTCCGGCCGCATCCAGCAGTAGTGATCGTCGGGCGTCGTCGACGCGTTTGTCGCCACACCAACCTGCACATGCTCGATCACTTCATCGATCGCCGCACTACTTCATGCATCCCAAAAGTAGAAAAATTACATGATGATTCCTTTACCTGGCTGTATATCTTGCTGATGGTGGTAGCCGAAGAGTTGAAGGTCTTGAGCAAGTAATCCGTTCCCCATTTGATAAGGTCTCGGACATGGTCGTATTCTCCGAGATCCTTGTACTTGTCGCTGTACTCGACCACGGACCAACTCAGCAGCGTCATCGAGAACGCCATGGGGAAATGGAACTTTATGTTGTCGCCGGCGTCGTAGTAACCGCCGACCAGACCACCCTTCACGTCGTCGAGCGTCGACCCGTCGCTGAGCGCAGAGTCTCCGCGCCACGGCACGCGGTTGTTCTTGGGCAGCCGACCAGCTGCATGCGGATCCAAAAAAAAAGGAAAATTTAAGTTCCAAGTGTTAAGATTGAGATTGGTCTGTAATGAATCGGTCTCACATTTTTGTGCGTTGAAGAACATGAGCGCCTTGTGGAGGGCTTGCGAGTACTGGTCGGGCGGCGGCTTTCTGTGCTTGGGGATGGGCTTGGCGATGGTGATGGGAACGGCGCTGACGGCGAAGGAGAAGAGGAAGGCGTAGAGTATCCACTTGAGGAGCTTGGGCTTGACGATGAGGCAGCCCAAATCGACGTCATTGTCTTTCTTCTTCGACTCCTGCGGCCCCGCCAGCAGCCAGCTCTGCTGCGTCTCGTCCAGCTGTTGCCGTGAAAGCGTCGCCCGGTCCAAGTCCATTTTCCGGCTCTGCTCGTCGTCAGTCGTCGCCTCCGCGCCGATCTCGAATGTCCCGCCCCAGTGATTCATCGAATGCATCTTCGCTATTCAGTGCGCCGCGCCCAATCAAGCTTCAATTGCAGACTAACAAAATGGGAAGATGAAGACAACCAGCTCAACGCGGTCGTTCTCCTATTCCATTCGTTGGCGAGTGCAAACGATCGGATCGTTGACTCCGAGGGCTTTATTTTTCTCCCTTTTTCCCGTCCTCGATGCGATGAGGAGTTTTCTATTGCAGAGGCCATCTGGTTTTAGTGGGGAAAGCGCCATAGCCGGACATTGACTTCAGCAGAGCATGAGGATGCGCCACTCACAGACATAACCGAGATAATACTCGAATGGAATATTAGGCACCGCTGTTCAATATATTTCGAATTTTCAAGATCAAAAAATATATATTATTTGATTTAATTTTTATAATTGCAAGTGATCTTTTAATAAATTCTTCACTTGCCCTTTGCTACTCCCACTTAACCTGAAATGTACTTGGTTTTGATTTTCACTAGGTCTGACAAAGTGAAGTCAATATTATACGAGGGATGGAAAGCTTTTTATTGTGGTATTAAAGTTTTACTTTGTTGGAGAATTATAGCTTGATTATCTTATTTTGATTTGTTTGTCCAAGAGTTTTATTGTTATTTGTTTGTGCTACTTTCATGTGCATCGAATTTTTAGAGATTCGATATTCTATTATTAAAATTTTCAAAGGGCTCATTTGTAATTTTTATAAATTTATATAACCTTGCTGCAAAAATCCAATAATACGGTAATACCCAACCCCCGATTTTTCTCCTTTCAGTGCGTTCCTCCTTTCATCTGAAGCCCTTATTTTTCCTGGCGCTGGCACCGCCGCCAGGCTCGCCACTGTCTGTAGCTCTACACGGTCGCTGTCATTGCACACCAAAGCATCCTCCTTCTTTTCATTATTACAAACCCTAAACCTCATCTCATTGCTTCCCACTCATGATGTCTCTCTCACATGCGATCTAAATCCTTGACGTCGCTACTTGATCGTCGACTCGCCCCCCTTCGTTCTTCGCTATCGTCGCCGGTTGTTTTTGTTACTGCTGGTTGTCACTGCTATCGTCGCCCAGAAACCATGGGACTGTGCTTGCGGTTGTCACGAGCGCATAAAACAAAAGGGCAGCCTCTTCTTATTCTTTCCAGCAAATCAAATTCAGATGTTCTCTTCGCGCTATTCGGTGTGCTATGCTAATTCTCGAGGGGCAAGTTAGGATGGATGGAATTGATACAGGCTTGGAGAATTTTATTTCATCTTCGAATCATGGATACCCTTACTCGATGGTATGAAGTTCTAACAACATTGGTTTTTTTTTTTCTACTTTTGTATTGCATGTTTAAGGAGTTCTTTGGTTTCATATATTGTAGGTTGAGTTATGGTTAAGTTTAAGAGTGCACGTGGGACTGAATAAGCATTCATCAGGAAGCTTGTATTGAGGTGGAGTCTTCCTGCTTGTTTCACCTTAATTACCTTGTGCATGATTAATTCTGTTAAAATAGAATTAATAATAAAGGATTTTTTTTCTCTTGTTTGTTGGTATATGTTTTCACATTGCTTGTCCTTATTTTGATCTTATTGTTATTCATCCCTCCTTAAATTTTTTTTATGACATAACTAAAATAGAGATATAAAGAACATGGAATAGTAATATTTTAAGAGATTATGAACTATTCTAAGAAATTGAGAGAAAATTTAAGATGTAATTATATCTTCAAATAAATAAGTAATTGATATATTATTTACACTTTAGCTTTACACTCTGAAATGAGTTGTGTGTTATTTGTACTAAGTTAAAAAAACTATAAATGCTACTTGAATTGTAGAGTTTCAACTCTACGATTTAGAAAATGGTTGTGTAAACCTTATGCTAAATTAATAGAACAATATATGCAATACTATAGGTATAGAGCTTTGGTTCCGCCTTTTAAGAGTTGCATGACTATTTGTAGGCTTGAGCTTCGGTTCTGCTCTCTAAGAGTTCTCGTAACTACTTCTAAAAGCGCTGCGTAACTACTTATAGGAAACCAGAGGAAAGCATCTTTATTCAACAACATTGAGGTTGATATGACGATTAAGACTTGGATGCATGTGAGTTATCTAAGATTACCATTGATTGTAATAGTAATCTTAGGGTTTGCACTTTTGGGCAATAATGTTTGAGATTGTGTATTGACTAGATGGGGGCTTATCTAAATGATGGCTTATAGAGAGCTTTCAGCACTGGGACAATAGGTTCTAGGTTGTTATCAACATGTAGACTCAATCCCAAGCTTTGTGAATGCTTGAAAGAGAAAATGGAGGTGTATGCTTTTGCATTGATCTTGATAGGGCTTTAGATCTAGATGAAAGGTATTAGCTTCCTGTGGATCAAGATAGAGAAATGAATAATTGGCAAGATGGACTAAGAAATAAATTAAAGAATGTTCAACTGATGATAAATGCTCTTTCAAAGTCAAGAAATTAGCAAGGGCATGTGACCAAAGGGCGCACTTCAAATTTAGAAATTCCTAAAACGCACATCTAAATTTAAATTTTCCTAGATGATACTTTTCTTCCTTAAATACTCTTTTTATTTTAAAAAATATTTTTCTCGCGTGGCCTGTTCGGGTGTAGAGGTCAGGTGGCCTCTTGGCCGTATGTGTACGGTCAGGCCGAGCGGCTGATGTCACAAGGCCGTCTTGGAGGCTAGGCTGCCACAAGGCCGTGCGTCCAGGAGGTCGCCCGACCAAGAGACTGCCTGACCTCCGTGCCTGACTAAAAGGCTGCTTGGCTAGGCGACCGCGTGCAAGAGGTCACCCTGACGACTAGCTGGTTCGAGTGGGCGCGGGCTGGAAAGGAGGACATGGAGCATTCATTAAGGATTAATCGGGCTGGAAAGTAGGGCATGGAACATTCATTAAGGATTAATTAGAAATTAATTTCTTATTTTTTATTTAAATTCCAATCCAAAATTTTTACATATATTTTCTGATTTATACTTTTATTTTATTTTTCCTTTTTTATCTTAATTCTAATCAATTGTTCATATAAAATGGATTTCAGTACAGCATTTTTTTATGAAGACTGTATTGAATGCTTTGTGGCCTCGAGTGAGACCGAGCATGGTTGATAATGCCCATGAGCGAGGTCATCTGTGGCTGTGAGTGAAGTTATCCGTGACCGCGAGGTCGTTCATGGTCAAGGGCGGAGGCATGTGTTAACCTACTTGGGTTTTACCCCACAGTCAATTTTAGGATTTAGAGAAGAAACTTGTATATTTAGGAATTTTTCTATACGTTTAATCATTTTAGTCCATTATTCACCCGATCATTCATAAATTTGCAAATCAAATTTCGCGACCAATACGGGATATATATATACACATACACACACACACACACACACACACACACACACACACACATATATATAATCAACCAACCAATCGATTAGCTTAGGTAAATTATAAATTCTGTCTCTGCCATTACTTGCGGATGGCAACTACCCATTGTTTTTTGCGACCGTGAATGACCTCTTGGTGCCACTAGACGAAATTTGGATGAGGCACAAACTTGACAAAGAAGGTAGGACATTCTGATCAATTTCGGATGAATGAAAAAATACTTGAAAAATCATCCACGAAGTTTGTTTGATCCATTTGCCCTTTATCTTACAATAGATACAAGATCCATTTAATCATATGCACTTCCAAATAAATCGGGTATTAAGATTTTTTTTGTTTTTTTAACAATCTTAGATGATGATCTTTTTGATTTGTCTACTGGTGTGGTTGTAGCCAAGTCAAGCTGAGTTGAGTCAAGTCTTGTGGTGTTTAAGCTTGTTTGATAAGGTATCTGAGATAAGTCAAGTGGAAAATAAACTACACTGTTGAAATGGTTGTTTAGACTCAGTTTGATTTTTTTTTTTTTTTTTTTAGCTTAAGTTTGAGTCGTTTAGCTGTTACCAAGCACTCAGTTCAACCTTTTTTTTATTGTTTAATAAATTTACCGTTTTAACCTTTTTGATTGAATGCCCAAACCAATTCCAGAGCTAATGCTCCAATCTTAACCTGTGATTTTTTTTTTGTTTTTCATAGCGAATGTTCGTCTGATAACGTATCATTGCCAGAAAATACTTCAATGTATTGAAAAGTCAAAACTGATATTTTTAAGTTTGTAATTATAAGTATTCACTTCTTCGAATCGTTTAATTTTAGATGTGACCGTTCATGTCCTAAGAAAATTTTCTACTGACCACTGGGAGAAGAGAAGCATAAGTTATTGGTGATCCAACAGTCTAACATTCTAGATTTGTCATTCAAGTAGAGAAAAGTATCTTATCCCCCCATAATTGAGAATCAAACTAGGAATGATTGGGAGACTATATGGGGTCTTGTTGTTGCACTCTAGCCTGGGGCCGTCAAAATTCACCAGCCAAATTCCTTTTTGAAAATTTTCAATTCTTATCTAGTTTTTATTTTACGAGATCATGCAAATCCACTAGATGTTTTTTTTCTTAATGATATGTCGAGGCAAGTTTGACATGCAAGAATGACATTGTTCTGTGACCAACGAACCCTTGGACTCGACTTGGTTGATATCTTCTTTGTACTGGGAAGTGGTTATCGTGAGGAAAATCGTTAACAATATCGCTCTTAATCTGTATTTTTTTAAGAAAAGGTCAATGGTCTGCTGCATCTTGATAATTCTTGCTTCCACAAATCGAGCTATTTGATAAAAAGATGCACTTTATTATAATTTTTTAAATTTCATTTGTTTTTTTTTTACCAATGAACATTTGGTCTTTTACAGCCAAATTGTTGAATACTTAGTCTACGGAGAAAAGAGTGATTTTAAAAGTCAGAGTAGATAGTTTACCGAGCAAATGAGTAGTGATAGTCACTTTTGGTTTCGAGCTCATTTTTACCCTGAAGAGTGTAACTAGATTAGCAGTTGAAAGAAAAAGGAGGGAAAGAGGAAACCAGGCAAGGATTGAAGGAGGAAAAGAGAAAGAAATGGAGGAACTCAGAGGCCTGTGTTGCTACGAGCTTGCAGCGACTTTACCTCTTCTCACAAGTCACAACATTCTTACTGCGATTTGCAGCAGCTAGACAATGGCTGAGTTTGTGGGGGCTAGCTTCAGTAATGAGCTTGCAGTAGCTTGGCAATGGCTGTGAGCTCGCTGGGGCTGACCCCGTGAGGATGACTTTGGTCCAACGGTATTGCTCACCTTCTTACGTCTTAAATATGATAATAGCAATTATAATATATAATCACAGTAGTAGTTATGGCAGCAACAACAATTATTAAAATTTGCCTTTGAATTAGAAATTATTAATAAACATGATCCGGGCTCAAGCCAAGTGAATTGCAATGCAAATAGTAAACTCACCGATCATACGGTTGGAAATAAACCATCCTCGAGTCGTGTCTGAGTAGATATTTCATTTTACTTACTGGCGTGTGGAGATGGTTAAAGAGCTTTGAACTGTTCCTGATCGAAGTTATTGAATCATTTTGTACAAATGAAACCGAGCAATAGTCGCATGATGGATAAGAGATACTGTAAAGCCTCGCATGGAGCAATCCCACTTTCCCTTCACGGGCTCCAAGGTGCTGGCGGGGGCGGCGATGCAGGGTACATGGGCGGCACGGCAGAGAATATGGTGTTCTTGTCGACGCCGGCACTGCCTGTGGTGGTTGTCAGGGAGATGAGCGCCGCAACGAGACCTGCATTTCCTGCCATCGTGGGCTCGGTGTAACCATAGCTTGTCCGGACGTCTGAGAAGCGGTCATTCCGGTCAGGGCCGCCGACCATGGCTCCAATGATGGTGTTGGGATTATCGGTCTTGGCGTCTCTCCACTTGTACCCGCCGGTGCAGGAGTACTT
>JBBMJZ010000019.1:21400270-21425884 GCA_037833815.1 Zingiber zerumbet
GTCCCTTAGTCATAAATCATAAGAACACACTTATACTCAATAACCATAGAAATAAAGATAACAATTACATCCAATTCTCTACTTTCTTGTGGGGAATTGCTTCTCCTTTCAAGATAATGCCCTAAACATCCGGAAACTGGTTACCCCTGTCACTAGGGCCCCTTGGTCATACAATCTAGGGCATTCTCTTTATGGGATCAATAATTCTACACAAACATTCAATCAAACATAAGAATTAAGCTCAAATACAATATATACACATAAGATCAAATAGATACAAGGCATGATAATGTCATATAGATAGGAAATTGGCATATCCATGAGTTCTTACATCGATCCACATCACAATTACTTTCTTAATCCTAGAACAATAGATCTACTCCATGGCACGAAGGGAAGAATCCAAAGACATAAGAATTGAAAACATCCAAACCCAACTAGAAGAGGAAGGGAGAATAAAGCTTATCCGATTGCGTTGAGTGATCTTTGGATCCAATCCTTTGCTTCCAGAGTCGATGAGATGATGAATATGGCCTCGGATCGTCGAACGAAGATCGAGAAGAATGTGGATCGACACCAAGATGGATCTCCCAAAGGGAGAACCTTCCTCCCTTTGGAAAGGGGAAGAGATCCCCTTAAATAGTGTTCAGCACGAGACTAGCACGGCCCATGCCATGGCCGTGTGGCATCCACACGACCAACCGTTGCTTGCCATCTAGTCAGGTGGCACGACCGTGTGGATTCACATGGTCGTGTTATGCTTGGTCTCTAGACGATCTGCACGACCATATGGATTCCACACAGCCTGCTCCTCCTCTAGAAGTCCATATGGATGTGTGGAGCCACACGGCCATGGTCATCTCCTTTGCTTCCTTGACACGATCGTGTGGAATCACATGGTCAGAGTCTTTTGTCTTTGCTTGTTCTCCAAATCGTCTACGAGCATTGTTTTTGTCTTAAAAGTGACTCCTGTCAATAGAAAAATACACAAAGAGAAGATCTCCGACAAAGAAAAGTAATTATGCTAAAAGTATGATAAGAGGTGTAGAAATACACAAATCAAGCTCAAGTAAAGTACATGAATGTGCATTAAAGCATGCATAAAAGTATGCATGATCTACGCACATTACAAGGATGACAACCGAGGGAAGTAGACTTAAAAGGCAAAGGTGTGAAGAATGGCCTGAAGTGGAGTCGTGAGCTTGGGTGCATCTAAAGGACGTGAGGCCTCAAGGAAGATGGTATTGAGGTGAAGTCAAGCTATAATTGTAAGACTCTGATGAGTTGATTGTTGAGTGACTTGTATTTATGGGATGAGGATAGAACTCAATAAAGGCAAACTTGACCTTAAAAAATCATAATCAGGGTTACTAGTCGACTAGGGTTACTAGTCGACTAGTATCGAAGACTAGTGAACTAGTGGCTAAGGAAAACTAATACCGTAAATGGGCTCAAGGTTTTAGGTTTAGTAGTCAACTAAATGTGAATTTAAGTTGACTAAGGGATCAATCAATTGGGTCCAAGGAACCAACAAGAAGAATGATTTTGTTCATGGCTGAGTCAACTGGGTACTTGATTGATAGCATCAATTAACTGGTGGCCCATGTGTAAAGTAAAGTAAAAAAAAAATCGTTGCAATAACAATCAGATTGCAAGAATCAATTGACCGGTGAAATTGGATGAGTCGGCTACTAGGTGGTAGCAATCTTTTGGTAGCGTTTTGACGGTTATAAGGATAGCTTCAAGGTTGGCGAATTAGAGTTGATCAAACTCTAACAAAAACCTTGTTATTCCTATTTGCTTCCCTTTTGTAATCTTTTATAAATCATAAGATTGTAAGATATTTCTCCATCTCTAGTGTTGATTGAGAAGGAGAAACTTAGTAGTTTTCTAGGCTGTGGAATACAAGCCTAAGGTATGTCAAACCACATTAAAACAAAACAACCTGTTGGTGATTGATAAGCTTACTTTTATTTTTATTTCATTTCTGTTGTCCTACTATAGTACAACGTTATTAGCTCAATAGCAAGAGTAGATAAAATCATATCTACATGGGTAAATATTTACCCCCTCTAGCTTAGCCATCCGATTCATAATAAAGTTTGTAAGATATATTAAATGATAGAGAATAGGTATAAGAGAAGGAAAACTCATGTCCCCTCAAGATGGTCTAGTGACTAGTACATGAGATGTTACTACTATAAAGTCTGGGGTTCGAATCTCGACAAAGCTGAGGTAAATGTCTCTCTTATGAGCTAGTCACTATTTCAAAGGCTAGTAGCCGCATATGATTTACCTCTTCCGTATTGGTCATGAGACGGATTGATGGGAGCGCTAGGGGCGAGCATATTCATCTTTTACCACCAAGAGAAGGAAAACTCCTTAGCAGAAATTTAGACATCATATCCTCTTATACCAACATATCTTGTTATTTGTAAGGGTAGATTCATAGATTTATAAAGGTCATGGTAACGTTCTCCTGGAAAGTAGGAACAAATTTAACTGTTTCAGCTATTAATCTCACCAATCATAACCGCCTCGATTAATGTTAATTGCTCAACTGTTACTGATCATTGTCTTCATAAATGATAAGCATTGGCCACATCTATAAGTGGCCAATAATTGCACGAGCCAAGTTAGAAAACTCAAGAGTGCTCAGAGCAAGGAACTCAAAATACATTAAGGGATCTCAAGGAGCTGGGAGTAACTCAAAAAACTCAGGACTAGGAAAACAAACATGTACCGATTTAGGTCGAGGTCAACATATAAATGTTATGAACTGACCCAGTTCAAGAGTTTAGCCCATTGGGTCAGGATCTTGGAACATGTGAGCTAGCGTATAGCTGACTTGGAGTGATTATTACTAGGGGTATCAAATATGATCAAGTATTGGTTAAAATACTTGCGTGGTTGTTCCATATAGAATATACATACTTAGACATTATATCAAATGGAACAACACGTGAAATGATAATTAACTCTCCTTACTTTCTCTACGAAGAGGTGGTGATCAATAGAAGATTTCCTGTTCCGGTGATTTTTTTCTCAACGGAAGATCTGTTTTTTACAAGCAATTGAAGGTCTGCATTTTGTTCCTTCTTCTCTATTATTTCTTACAGTTAGAATGTCACTTATTCTCAGAGACGGGGCCATCTCCCACAACACTGGAGTTGTCAACTGCCACACTGCAAGAGGAACACCTACTTGAGCTGCTATTGCTAGGAATATCTTTGCCTTGTGGCCTCTTCCTCGTTCCAGAAGGCACCACATCCTGCAGAACAAATTCCAGTTAGTTCTTCCTAACATTTGCTAACATCGAAGCCATCATTACAAACTGGGGAACAGCAGCTTAGAACTATTTCAGATATCAACATGGACTTCGCAGAAACTAATTCTAGCACATTAGCACCAACCAAGTTATGTGCTGACGTTGACCGAATAGAAACTGAAGAACCAAGACTCTTGAGCTCCAACTCTGTTGCAACATCTGAAAGGGCACTATTTCTTTTTCCAGAGTCCCGATGATCATCATCACATGGCTTGTTCCCAGGATACTGATGGCTTGATGTCTGCCATTTGGCTGCTTCTTTACATGAATTTTGGCTTTCGATTGATGATGGCTTAGCTTGAGAATTGCAAGAAGAGTATACCATGCCAGTAGAATGTCGATAATGAATAGTTTCTTGACTTGGATTAAGGAAGAGAGGGTAAGGACGTACTGAGTGGATTAGAATTGGAGCTGAGGGAATTGGAACTGGATAAGGAGGATGGAGGATAAGTGAAGAGTCGCATATTGCCCAAGGATGTACAACTGCAAGCCGTTGCTGATATTGGACATTTAAATGATCAACTGCTGATTTCAGGTTTGCTTTCTCTTCTCTGAGCTCATTTTTTTCTTGTGTCAGCTACAGACAAAAGAACATTACTTTAATATAAACATTTGCACTTACAGTCTGTCAAATTTACAAAGTTACTCCAATCAATTTAATTTACCTCATGAGATTCTTCTGAAAGGGAGTTGTATTCAGCTTTCAGTGTGTTAATTTTAGCAGTCAAGTCCTTCAGCATCTGAATTGTGTCGCGTAGAATGGTGACCTTGTCATTCTTGTGTTGTTCTGGGTCTGAAACAATTTTCCACATTTGATATGAAAAATATCAGCAAGCTTAATAAAACTCAGAGGCATGATGATATACATGAAACAACAAGAGTATCAGACCAAGTTATAGATTGCAAAGAATGATTATTTATATTATCTTTGTGAAAGAAAAAAAATTCTGAAGTTACTCAATTGTCAAGTTCAGTAGATTCAAAAAAGCATATTGTTCGGTCTGCATTCACGGTTTCTTCAGTGAATGTGTTACCACAGCATCATATTCTATGAGCCTAAATGGCGGCATTCACAGTTTCTTCAGTGGACGACAAGGACTAAGGCAAGGAGACCCACTATCATCCCTATTATTCGGTCTTTGTCTTGAAGTGCTATCAAGGAGATTGAAGGTAATTTCATCGCTGCCAACTTTTCATTTTCACCCTATGTGTGGAGAAACTTGGATCACTCATCTAGCCTATGCTGATGACCTATTGTTGTTTGCAAGAGCTGATGTTACCTCTATCAAACTAATTGCAGGCTATTTGGAGGATTTTGGGGATGAAGCAGGCCTGAGAGCTAATCCCATGAAGTCCAACATGTATATGGCCAGAGTAGATGATACAACACAACTACTACAAATTATCGATTTTCAGGAGGGCTCTTTTTCGTTCTGGTATTTGGGTATCCCACTTGCTAGGGAGAAGCTACAGATTGCCAACTATGGGCCCTTGCTAGATGTGATAACAAAGAAGATCGTTGCACGGCCAAAGCACATATTGTCTAATGCTGGACGATTAGAGTTGGTTAGATCAATCCTCCAAGGTATAGAATGTTATTGGCTCTCCATTCTTCCAATATGTGAGGTAATAGATAAAATATATGCAATTTGTCGGACTTTCGTTTGGTCTTCGAAACACCCACCAATTTCTTGGGCTAAGATGTGTCTTTCCAAGCAAGAGGGAGGTTACGGACTTCGGGGCTTACAAGTATGGAATAGTGCCTTATTATGCATAATACTATGGAACATACAATGCAAAACAGATTCATTATGGGTGTGATGGGTCCATCATCACTACATCAAAGGAGTTGATTTTTGGCAATGGCGTTCAAAAGCCTCGGATTCTCCCTTAACTAAACGACTTGTTGACATTCGAGATCAGTTGGTTCAGGGGTTGAACGGACAAGGAACGTTTTTATGGGACAGTCGATGCGTATAAGTTCTTCTGGCCAAAGGGAACAACGACAGCGTGGGCATCAGTGATTTGGAGACCAGGAATACAGCCCAAACATCAATTTAGTGTTTGGCTACTTGCTCAAGGAAGCTACAGAGAGCGGACAGAATTGCATGAGTCTTACAAGAGCTGTGCATTGTGCCGGCAGGCGGATGAATCAAATGCACCATCACCCGTGGCCTATGGAACAAGGTGAGCAGATGGCTTGACATCCGATATGAGGAACAAACGATTGAATGACTGCTGCAGATTTTTCAACAACATTATAGACACAATCGGCGCATTATGAAGGTGCAATACCTAGTGGTTTCATTTATGATTTATCTTCAGTGGGAATGTCGCAATAGATGTCGTTTTGAGAGTGATGTACCTAATATTGATAGGATGTTGTGCAAACTACTGACACATGTCTACCGGTTTGTAGACCTTCATTGATACTATGTCATTTTGACATATATATATATATTTATCATTCCCAAAACAAAAGAACATACTGTTTTAGGATATCTAGATTCTAGGACATGCTCTTAACAATTGCTTCAAGATTCTTTTAATTAGTGTGAATCTAGTAACATCTTCGAACTAAGAACAAACAGTAGCTTTTTGCTGGTGACAAACATTGTTCACGTTCACTAATAGTTTATTGTCTTCCAGTTTGAAGCATTATGAACTTACAGGAACCATAATGTTCATTAACAGTTCCTTCTTCAGCTCTGGAAATTGAACAGATTGACGCTCTGAACATAGTGTAGAACTAGCTACTAAGAAGTTCTAGACCATAGATTAGTAATAACCCATTCAACTTTATTCTCCTTCTTTAAGTCTTACTATCCTTCTAAATATACAATTCCTCATAAATGCTATTAGCGTGAATTGAATCTGGGTTGATGGTATCGTTATGGATGTTTAGCTAACATTATATATATGCAAAACCACCTGGTAATTTTACCAATCGTTCAACTTCACCTTTGCTCTCTATCACTTTCTACTATGGATCTTATTTTTTAAATCACCTTTATACAAAACCAAATGTCACCCCTAAAGGCTAAAAAATATATAAATTGAAGACAAGTTTAGTAAAAAGATATATGTCAATAATCAATTTAAAGGCACTTTATATAATATGTCAAACTCAATGGAATTTATTGTCAATTAGAGTCATAAATTATGGATGAGATAAAAGCAATATTTTATGTTTACCAAGGAAACCTTTCTTTTAAATACAGAATAGAAGCAAATATGGAAATAAGGGTATCCTGTATCAAACACAACAAAGATTACAAGGAATGTCTTTATTATGATCTTCATGTTAGCTCTCTGAACCTTGAAACATTTAAATTTGAAAAATGAAACAATGATCTATATTGGCTATATCAGCACTGTAAACTAATAAGGGTTGAACAATAGATACTCTCATTCAATCAACACCTCAAAAACATATTTAATTGAGATAAGTTTTTGAGGTCAGGTAGCCATCTTCTAGTCTATTGTGTATAAATTTTTTTATTCCATTTTGATTTAAGAGTCAACTCTAGAATTTGGTTGTTCACTGTGTATGCATCGACTACACATTAATCCAAGGAAGAAATTTTACCTAATGCATTTCCCAACTCTAAGAAATGTTCATTTAGTTTATCTCTCCTCAATTTTTCTCTACCAGCTTTCTGGACCTTCCTTGCAGCAACCAAATCTTTCTCAAATCTGAAAAGGTCAGAAGAGAGGTGAATCACAGTCTAAGTATTAGCAAGATGATGATGGATTTAAATGATATCTAAGCAGTGTAAGAAACAAATCGCATAACCTCACAGTACAATGAATATCATGCAGAAACTTAATTAGCAACTTGTTGGACTAACAATGTACCAAGAAATGTATTTGTGATGCCTTCCATGTCTAACACATATTGTAGCCCTATGTTGCATGCTATTGTTGAAACTTCCCATAAAAGCATGCTTACCATATCAACACTTACACACTTACAATTAAGTTCAGCATGCCCTGTGGAAATAAGCTACAGCATAAGCAATACTTATTCTGACCTTATTAACATTCCTCTGAAATTTTGACATGGTGAGATTAACTTTGAGAAACTTCACAGGTTTTCTTTACTGAACAGAGATTCTTTCTTGGTCTGACCAAGCATAGCCAAAGCTCATCAAACAAATATAGAATATCAATCTGCTGGATGCATCTAAGCACAAGTCTCCAGAGCAAGTCTTACAAGTCACATTCTTTTTGTTGAAATTTTCATTCTGCTCTACAAGTCACTAGAGCAACTTCTAACTTGGTTTGCGCAGAAGGCTACAAGACAGTTAATTGAGGTTGAGAGTTGCAATCCATTTACTTGTTTGAACACTTTTACGGTATTACTCTTGGACCAGGATTGAGTATTGTTTACTTTATCATTTCCTACAAGCCAATTAATCGAGGTTCCGAAGTTACAATCATTTTCCTTGTTTGAATAATTCTATAGTATTACTCTTGGACTGGGGTTGAACCATAAGATTCTCTTTGTCTACCCATCTTTAGTCCAACGATAACAGGAACAAGGAGGAAGAGCAACAAATTTCCAAATTAAACCTCCTAGCTAATGCATCAAGATCAAGATCAAGTTGTCATCCTCTTTTTCAAGTGACAAAATAAGGATTAAAATGACAATGAATTGATTTACTAGTCGATGATAGATTAGGACTCTTGGAAAGATGAGTCCTAGAAGCATGGGCCTCTTAGTTAGGAAATCTATGCGAGATGAGAGTCTAAACATGACTTAAACAAGGAGTTGACCTTAGATTTGGGCAGAATCAATGTGTTAGTTGACTAAAGAGTGATTTCAGTCAACATTGATTGAGTCAATCAAGCTATCAACTCAGGCTGGGACAGTCGACTAGGCAACTGACTGAAGCAAGATTAGTCGACTTAAAGGTAAGGTCACTTGACTGCAATACCAGGATTGATTGTGATTGTCAGATGGCTCAAATGCTATAGTATATAATCAACTGGATGGAGACTCAATTAATTCAAGCAGTCGTAGTTAGGCAAAGGATCAACCAATTGAGGTAAGTTAAGAGTCGATTGGATTATAAGAGATAGTTGTTGGAAACAAAAAGCCTATAAGAACTGGTTCAAGAACAAGCAGTCCAGGGGAGATTTTGACAGCGTTCTTGAGCCGTTAAAAAAGATAGAAAGCAAATAACAGTAAGTGAAGGCTAGACAAAGAAGAGTTCCAATCTTGTTATACTTTTTTATTGTTGTAATTCATGGTATTATTTTATATTGTTTTTTCTTCATTGTAAGGAAGGTTATAAGAGGTTTCTCCACCTTAGGAAGGCATTCGAGAAGAAAAAAGTATCAAGGGATTTTGAGAGTAACTCACTAACGAGTGATAGATAATAGAGTAAGGGTTCTAAATCACGTAAACGACAAGTGTTTGTTTTGCTTTGTGTTGTGTTTATGTTTTGATATTCGACTGTGAAGTAACACAATTATAGAATTGAGTAATGCAAACGAGTGATGGGCTATTCACCATCCCCTCCCCCCTAACCTCATCAACGATCCAACATAGATAAAATTTTTAGTCAACTCCAACTTGATTTAATCAATTTAACTAATTTAAGACAATTCCACTTGCTTCAACAACAAACTTATATAGGATCGATTGATGATGTATCAAATAGTTAGAAGGGAGTGAATAACGCTTCAAAACTTTTCTCTTGCTAATACTTAGCAACACCAATCAATTCAGTTAGTTGTAGAGAAAACATAAAAGAAACTATACAAGCATTAACGCAATAGATTTTGTGGTTCGAAACTCTAGTCCTATTCCAGGGCCTATTACTCAAATGGCAAATCACTCTGCAAATCCCACTATCTTTCTACTTCCTAGAGGAAGAGAAACTTCTTTCAAGAAGTCTTACAAAGCAAAGTTTGTAAGAAACAAACAATATAAGACTAAAAATTAAACAAGAGAGCACGAGAATGTTGGAGTTCAACACTATTTCACTACTATTTGCTAGCCGTGATAAGCTCCCTTTGTCTCTTTATTTATAACGTTCAAGTTTCCTTCTAATAAACTTCAATCCATTACCCTGTAGCACTCTAGTTAATACAAAGCTCTGACTTAACTTTTTTGTCAATTGTTTTCTTGATTATGTAAGCTTCAACTTAGCAACCAATACTTCAATCGATTCAACCCGATTCCAATCGAGTGTATCAAATCCTTTAGTCAACTTTTTCCTAATCAACTTGTAGCTTCGCACAAGGCATCTGATAACTAAACCCTTCCTCTTCCTTTGCTTGATCAACAATCTTGTGTTATGACTTATATTAGGAATTCAGTTAACTAGGCAGTCAACCCAACTCTCGTCAGTCGACTTCGACTCTATTGGTTGAAGCGTACCTGATCGCAATTTGGAACCACTAGTTTGGCGATTCAAAATATCTCAACCCTTAATATACCTTAACCTTTAAAGGCAATTATGGTTCATGATTCGGAAGCGCTAATTACAATTCAGTTCACGATTCATGACGATTCAAGAATATTATTTATATTTTACTTTTTTAAAAAAAATAATAAATAAGACTTGAATTATTAAAGTTATCTACGTATCCTCTTAGAGCATCGGGGAATCAAAACTCACATACATTGCTTGCTGTAAAAAACTCTAACTCGCTTAATTTTTTTGTCAATTGTTTTCTTGATTGTGTAAACTTCTACTTAGCAATAAATCCTACTCAACCTGATTCCAATCGAATGTGTTACCAGGGAACAAATCCTTTAGTCAACTTTTCCCTAATCAACTCTCGTTAGTCAATTCTCATGACTCTGTTGGTTTGAAATATACCCGACCACAATTTCGAACCACTAGTTCACCGATTTAAAAAATCTTGACACTTAACCTTAATGTTTAAAGGTGATTACGATTCATAATTTGGAACCGCTAATAACAGTGTGGTTTACGATTCATGACGATTCAAGATTATTATTTATATTTATATTTTTTTAAAAAAAAATTAGAAAAATAATAAAAAAAGACTTGAATGTATTGAAGTTGCCTATGTATCCTCTTAGAATACAAGATAATCAAAACTCACATACTCTGCTTGCTTTTTTACCCTTATTATCTTAGAAAATGGCATTATTTACTTACCTTCATATCTGATTCCCATGGTGGTAGTTACTCTAGTATCAATATCGTCCTATCACCTATGAAAGTTGCATTCGTTGTATTCTTTTTACAACTCTCGTCCGATCAACAAGTAATACTTGGGCTTCTAAAGAGTTAAAAGACAAAGTAGATTATCTTTCATCTAAGATATTACCTCCAGAACTAAATATCTATAGTAGTGGTTGACACTGGAAAATTAGAATCTCTTTCGCTATAATAGAGAGGATGTGATAACTTTGGGGCTTTCATGACGACCATCGTAAAATATTAAAATTTGGCTCGTTGTCTATTTCATTCTATTTCATTGAAATCAAAATAAGTCATAAAATAATTCTCAAGTTCTTTTTTGAAACTTGAGAATCCTTGTGGACGTTTCGTCCATTCTTATAATAAAAGTTGTACCTTATTAGTTTTAAATTACTAGTACCACTAATATTGTGTGTTTCAACCACACTACTTTCTAATTCATATTTTAAACTATAATATTGGTAAATATCATATAAATTATTTCGGGTAAAAGAATCTTTAAATGATATTAAAGCATTATAATACATAGTGACATTTTATGCAAATAATCTCATTTAAGTCAAGGATCTAAAATAATTACAACTAAATAAATATCAAAAAAATAATAAAAATATTTCTTCCATTTTACATTCATTACTAACACATGTGAGATAAAAATCATTCATGATATATTCATTTAAAATTAAAGTTATATTATAAAAATTCATTGCAACTAAATGAGTACGATAGTATACACTAATAATTGCTCAGTTGTATTATTAAATACTTTTATAATTTTACAAATACTATTATATATTCCATTGGTGAAAAATACTTTTAGAAGTTGTAGGAGTAGTTAGAAAATGGATCGAATTATATCTCTTAAGATAATTGTGGCGAAAGAAACTATAAACATACTTGGCGCATATGCACTGCAAGTAAGATTTGATGAAGCTATCAAATCAAAGTTTTGGGATCTAAATGGGCATGTTGGAGTGAAAAATGAAGAATATGAGAAGATGCATAAGGGTTATAGGTTTGAAATGAGAAATGAAGAAGAAAAAACTATATTAGAATTTGCGATAACATATGACCTTATATTAGCTAACATATTTTTTAAGAAAAGAGAAAAAACACTTTGTCACGTTCAAAAGTGGAAATAATAAATCGCAAATTAACTTTCTTATGGTTAGAAAAAAGAATAGAAAGATTTTTAAAGATTGAAAGGTCATCCCTAGAGAAAACTTAACCACCTAACATAGGTTAGTAGTGTTGGCTATATGTCTTAAGCATAAAATGAATAAAAATATATATATATGACTCCTAGAATTACGTGATGGGAAGCAAAATATATTTAAGGAGAAGGTAGGAGTACAAGTATTAGGTGAAATATATAATGAATCTAATACAACATGGAATAAGATAGTATCAAAGTTGAAAATAGCAGCTAAGAATGTAATAGGTAAGTCAAAAGGATATGCATCACTAAATAGGGAATCTTAATAGTAGAATGAGAAAATACAAGATAAAGTGCAGGGAAAACGAACAATTTATAAAGAATTATATATTTGTAATAACGAAAAAAATTTTAAAAATATACAATATCCAAGAAAGATGCTAAGAAAGCAGTGAATGAAATAAAAAATGAAACTTTTGAATAATTTCTTTAAACTTTTGAATGATTATATCAAAAATTGGATTTAAAAGAAGGGAAAGAGACATTTATAGAATATAGCTAAAGTGAGATAAAGGAAAACAAGAAATTTTATCCAAATAAAATGTATTAAAGATAAATGTAATGGGGTACTAGTAAATGATGGAGAAATAAAAGAGCGGTAGGAGATATATTTTCAGCAACATTTTAATGCAGGTTTAAGTGACCAACTTAAGCAATTTAAGTAAGTCAAATAAATATAGAAATTTAGTTTAAGTAACCAACTTAACTTAAGTAATTTAAGTAAGTCAAATAAATATAGAAATTTAAATTTTTAGCGTAAAATTCAAACTTCATAGAACAAGTTTTAAATGGGATGCATAATGAAAAAGTCGTTGAACCAGATGATATTCTGATAAAGATATGGAAGTGCTTAGGAAACAAGTATTGAATGATTTACAAAATTATTTAGCATGATATTGAAAACGAAAAAAATATTTTATCAATAGAGGGTAAATACTCTAGTCCCCTTATATAAGAATAAGGGAAATGTACAAAATTATGCAAGTTATAGGGGTATTAAACTAATGAGTCATACCATAAAACTTTGAAAAAAAAAAAGTAATAGACAAAAGATTAAGAAAGAAGACCACAGTGACTGAAAATCAATTTGGGTTCATGCATGAAAGGTCGACAATAGAAGCTATACATCTTCTTAGACAACTAATTGAAAAATATTGGGAGCATAAACAAAATCTATACATGGTATTCATTGACTTAAAAAAAAACTTATGATAGAATCTCAAGAGTAATTATATGAAGAATTATAAGAAAGAAAGGTTAGCGTAATATATATTGAACTAATTAAGGATATATACGAGGATATAATGACTAGAGTAAAGACTTCAAGCGGAGTAACTAAAATATTTTCAATAAAGATAGGGTTACATTAATAAAGATAGGGTTACATTAAGGATCAACTCTAAATCCCTATCTTTTTATATTAATTATGGACGAACTCACTACAGACATTCAAGACACAATACCATGATACATGTTATTTGCAGATGATAGTGTTTTGGTCGATGAAACACGTTAATGAGTAAATGTTAAACAAGAACTTTAGCAGAAAACACTAGAAGGAAAAGGTTTTAGGCTTAATAAATAAAGACAGAATATATGGAATTTAAGTTTAGTAATATTAGACGTAATGAGACAATTCTTAAGATAAAAGATGATGAGTTGCCCGGAACCGAGAGCTTTAAATATTTAGAATTATTTTTACAAAACAATGGAAGGGTTAAGAAAGATATCTTACATAAAATACAAGCAGGATGGTTGAAATGGAGGAAAGCGTCAGGTGTTTATGTGCGTAAAGTACCTCTAAAACTTAAAGGAAAGTTCTACTAAACTGTAGTTAGACCTGCTATGTTATATGGAGTTGAATGTTAAGTTATGACTTAAGCACGTGAGCAAAATATGAGAGTTGTAGAGATGAGAATGTTAAAGTGGATATGCGGACATACGAGAATGGACAGAATAAAAATTAGAGCATTAGAGAGAAAGTTAGAGTTGCATCTATTAAGAAAAAACTCCGAGAAACACATTTAAAATGGTATAGGCATGCAGTTAAACGATCAATAAATACTCTAGTTAGGCAATGTGAAACTATGGCAAACACACATATCAAATGATGAAGAGGAAGACCAAAAAAGACTTGCTTAGAAACAATAAAATAAGATAAAATTTATTTAAGTATAAATGATGTTATAGTAGGAGATGGAGCTCAATGGCGTAAAAGGATTCATATAGTCGACTCCACCTAATAGGATAAAACTTGGTTGTTGTTATGGTATATTATTAGCATTTTATGCAAAAAAAAAAAATAAAATAAACACTATCTATATGAAATGAATCTTGTAATAAATTATAAATTGAATTCCTGTTGATACATCACGTGAAATGTTTTAGCTCTCATTCAATTAATTTTGCAAAATCTACCCATTGTTAGTATAGTAGAATATGACCATAAATAAGAGAGCAATTTTAATTGATCTAATTTGATTTTTAAAATTTGTATTCCATCTTGGAAGCATTTACTTAAAATATAGCATACATATTAAATATGGAAATATAAATCCCTAATAGCAAGTTAACATACAATTTTAAGTTCTTCAATACTTATACTATTGGGACTAGTATTATCAAATGATATTGAAAATATTTTAGAAGTTAACTCATATTCTTCTAAGATTAAGCCTACCAATTGAGATTTGTTGTGAGCGGTTTGTGCTTCGAAAAAGACTCACAAGGGACAAACGATTACGATTATAACCCGTCTAACCAAGTTAATGGATAACTAGCCTGTTAACTCAATTAAGGGTCCAAGCGAAGTTTGATTCAAACCAGACCTATGGTTGGGCATCAGCAAAGGCGAGAAGGCTGGCTAAGGAGGATCAACAAGCTCAGAGCATCTGAGGGATGCAGCTTGAAAGTAGAAAACCTCAAGACTTGAAGGTACTTCACGATGAGGGAGTGACCTGTATACAAAGGGCGAAAGGTAAACAACTTAGGCAGACTTGACATTAGAACTAGCCAGAGTCCATATGTCAATTGAATAATGGTGAAGTCTACTAGTCATCCAAATATTTATGTACCCCAAGTTAGGTCTGTTTAGGATATTATGGTTGGATATTAAAGGGTAAGGATCTGTCAACCGTTGCTATCAGACCTTGTCAAGCAAACAAAAGGGTGTCCGGTCGATTGAGGTTCATTTCAAGAAACAGAATGTTTCGAAGTGACTAAAGCAGTCGACTAGATTTCATTGGAAGAGCATAGAATGTCCAAGAGTCGCTTGGAGCAATCGACTAAGCACTAAGGAGTTGACTATTGGTTTAGATCAGTCCCAGCTGATTGATGTTGTAGCAACCAATTCAAATAAGACCGAAGGATGGAAGTTCCAACGGCACGATTAGAATAAGATTGACGCAGCATTTGAGTGATGGGTGACACTCAATTGACTGATGGTCGCCCAATCAAAAAAATAAGAGGATTCAACGAGAAGCTATAAAAGGGGACCAAGGGGTTGCGAAATTGAAAATCCACATAGTTCAATCATGCCTATATTATGTTTTATCTAAGCCTTCATTATATTTATTATTCTCTTGTATTTGTTGATTGTTGTAGGAGATTTCTCTACCTCCAATGCTTAATTGAAGAGGAGAAAGTTCGTGGACTCTTTATGCATAGGTCGTGGATGTAGCATCTTGGGGACTGAACCACGTAAATGGCGTCACTCTGATTTGCTTTCGTATTTGTGTTCTTTATTTCTGCGGGCACTATTTTTGTAAAACACTAACACGCAGGCAAGTTATAGTATTCACCCCCCTCTACCACGCTAGCATACCGATCTAACAAAGCACTGAAGGAGGTTAATAATGTTGCAAATAAAAATAATTATTTCCTCTTGCTACGATCCGAGCAATCTTACAAAACAAATTAGCAACAAAAATAATAGAAAAAATCACCTATCCCACACACAATGGCATAGGTGAATCATTATCCTTTAGGTGGATCACTCACAATATGAAACCTCATGCAAAATTATCAAGAAAAAATTGAGGAATATAATAAAATTCTAGAATTTAGCAAAAAGGCTCAACAAAATAACAATGAATCAATCTCTCTTGTTATTGTCTTCGTGGCCTTTGAACCCTCTTATAAAGCCTCCTTCAAGCAACGAAATCTTGACACGATCTAGCTGACATGGTAATCACCAGTCGAGTCGACTGATACATATCCAACAGTTGACTCATATATTGATTTCCACTCGCAACTTATTATTGCGACGACTACTTTATTTAGGGTGCATCCACCGATTGAAATTCAACGTCTTAGTCGAATCCCATGACTTGCAACTGATTCCTATGATTCCTCATATAACACCTACATTAGTTAATTAATCACAACTAATTAGTTAGCTAGCCCAACAAATTCATGAAACATTCAATACAGAATGTTTCTTAATCGATAGTATTAGTCAAATAGGCCATCAATCAACTACTCATAAGCAATCAATCGCTTGCCCCATTAAAAATAACCATACAGTAAGTTTCCTAGTTGAATGCTCCAATCAACTGCCTTAGTGCAATTGACTCCAATCCATCTAATAGTCGAATCCGCTTAAGTTGAGTTCTACCACACTCAAGCAGTAGGCGGTTGAATTTTTTTTACTATTTGAATACATAATATTAATAAAAATTAATAACTATATTAATAGCTCAATATAAAATATATTAACTAAAAATAAATAAGCTAATCTAAATATTTTTTAAAAAATAATTTTGTATATACATATGGGATAATTTTATTAGATTTTAATTAAGCCTATTCAAATTACCCAAATCATAGTTAAAAGTTGATTAAAATTATTAATCTAAAATATTCAATTAAACCTGAAGTTAAAAAAAACTAAGTTTTGAAGTTTCGGCTTCCTACTTCGAAGGCCTCACGCGACGAACACCTTGCCAAACTCAACAATCTCACGACGGACGCCTCATCGGGCCTATCACCGAACCAGCCTGGGCGACACGTGCATAATGGGTCCAAACCCATCGCAAGGCTCGCACAACTGGTCCGGACCCTTCGCCTGGCTCCGACGACGTGTCGTGGCACGCAAATGCCTTGGGTATGCCACCGGTCCCGGCGAAACGAGGCAAGATTACAATATATATATAAGCCTAACCTAATGACGGTAGGCAACAGGCGATGATCGATGAGAGTAGTTGTGGCAAGCAGCAACAGCAATGGATGCAACAGCAATGGTGACAGCAGCTACAGCCGTTTGAGACAGGAGGTGAATTTTTTTTAAAATCGAAGTTTTTTTTAACCTACCATTGCTTTAATGGCCTTAAAAGACTGCCTTCAACAAAAGCGAGGTGGTTGATGTCCACCTCCCGCCTAGGCGGACGCCTCACACCTAGGTGGCCATCTCAAGCACCATTTAGAACACTGCGCCCAAGTATAATTTCACTCAACTCTCAATTCACCAACTGCCTTCTGCCACGAGACCTTACCCTCACTAACTCCCTTCCCATGTCATCCTTCTTGCTCTACTTACATAATGCAGCTCCAACATGCTCCTGTAAAGCTTCTTGTCCCTCGGATGCACCAAGCCCTCCAACATCATTTCATCCTTCTCACTTCACTTGTGTACTCTACTTCGCAGAAACAACTACCTCTAATGCTCCTTGATTCTTCACTAATCTTCCATGGATTCTAAGCTATTAGAATACTCCATGTGTGTATATCTAAGTCACTCCACACTTTAACACAAACACCTTTTACCCAAACATCAAAACTTATGATCACACCAAAACCACTCGGGAACTTAAAGTTTCAACAGACTCCACTCCAAGTAGAAATATCTTGTTCACAAGAAGATCAACATCCAGCTGATAGGAATATCGACTACGACTAAATTATAGTCGAGTCATCGCCTAAGTTAGGATCTACTTTAACCCTAAAGTAAAGGTCACTCAACTTTCACAACTCACTTAAGAGTTTTCTTATTGCAACTTTACTTTGTCTAGGAGGTCATCTCTTGTCAAGTCCATAGTCCCTCAGATGCACTATGTCCTCCACTTATCCGCATGTCATCCTTTACTAGTTCACCTATGTTTTCCACCTCTTGTGGCTCCCATCAATTGTTAACTCAATGTTACTCGTCATGTGATCCCTCAAATGTCTTAAAGTATTCTTCTCTAATTTCCAATGAAGCTACGACCATCAAGCCAACACCAACTTGGTTGCATCAAATCAAGCTCCATGAGTAACCTCTAAGTTATTGAGCTAATAGTAACTTCATTGTGCCAAGTCAAGCTTCACCAACATAACTTAATTCTCCTCATGTAGCGGTCCCTCGGATCTCTCATACCATGCTTCTTAGATCTCCAATGGACCTCTAAACCATCGAACCTATGCCAACTTGGGAGCACCGAGTCAAGCTATGTGAGCTTTGTATGTATTCTAAAGTTCACGCATCAATAACACAAGTAAATCTAACTTAAACCCTCTGTTGAAAACATGTAAACACCTTGGTCGAACACAATCCATTTAGGGCACAAGTGCACTAAAATCTTATATATCTAATGGATACTTTAGAGTAGTCAAGATTTTTTTATGAACTCAACTCGAAGAGAGAACCTATTTTCAATAGTCAATTGCCTAGTTGACTTAAGTGAATTTAGAAGTAAATTTTAGTCAATTCAAACTGAAGCAAACCCTTTTGCGTGAGCAAAACATTTATTGTCAACTACCAAGTTGACTCAACTATATCTACTAAAACTACTCAAGAATCTCACTTTACTTAGATCGAGCTTATTCATTGACTACGACCTAAGACATATGTCCCTTGGTTGAGTGCACATATCAAAATTACAAAATAAATCTAACTTAATCCTTTTTCCAGCACATCAAAATAAACTACTCGGATATAACCACTTGGGACATGATTACACCAATAGAAATTTCTCAGAATAGACAAAAAAATTTATAAACCAATTTAAATCATTTTTTCAAATATCTTCAAGCAAGACTGAGAGGAATATACACTTGATAATAAAAGAGGTACATTAACTTAACAAAGAGGGCATCATTTGTATTTGCATGATTCTTGAACATCTTAAATAATCCAAATCAAAAGAAAATTATTATAAACATTTGTTAGATCAAGCATATAGAACTACAAGTTTAGAATTATATAATATTCAAATTCCAATAAAAGGAATGTAGCAATTATTCTTGAACCTTTAGACCTCAACATTGATGTTGGTTCATAGGACTTTTTATCTGAAATATTTTTATAGGTCTGCACAAGAGGGTAGAGAATAAATGAACAAGAGGGCCATTAGAAAATAAGGTGAGACATTTGTAGGAGTTCCAAAGATGTAGACGTCTTGATTTTGTATACAATATATATATATATATATATATATATTGTTGTTTGCTAATTAGCGCACTCAGAATTTTAAATCATATTTAAAATATTATTGAAAAGTTTAAAATGTTTAAATCATTAAATTTTAATACGTTTTTATATTTCTTAGAAAACAACAAGAGAATTTTTAGAAATTTATTAATTTAAAAAAAAATGGAGTTTTTATTAAAATAATTAGAATTTCTATTGGAATTAACTGAGGTTTTATTTTACAAAAAAAAAAGTCTTATTCTCAATTCATAAAAGGGTTAGAATCTGCATTAAAAATGTTTTTGAGATAATACAATTTCTCTTCGGATTCTATTGGTGAGACTTTCTTTTTAGAAAGGAGTTTTCCTTTGGCTGAGATTTTGTTTTTTATTTGAGATATTTTACTCTTTTGCTTCATCAATTTCATCCTAAGTTTCTAAATTGTACAACAATTTTATTTTGGTGCTATATCAATTGGTATCAAAGTTGGAACTTGGTAGTTCAATCTCTATACTATTTACCCCTTCATTCTCAATCATCTTTAAGCTTAGATGCCACCCTTATCCACCACTCTTCTTACTACTAATCTCCTTCGATGAAATTATAGTAAAACTACCACGCTCTCTTCTTATCTCTATGATTATCGGCCTCCTCAGCATCTAGCAACCTCACGATGAGCGCCTGAATCACACCAAACTCGATAAAAATTGCTTGATAAACAGTGCAAGCCACTCCCATTTGAATAAGAAAAATTGTATCATACAATTTATATATTTGATCACTTCCAATTATAGGTTCCTATCCATAAAAAATGCAGCAACCAAAAGAACATTAACATTATTGTAGTGTGAAAAAAATAGAAAATAAAAAAGAAATATATTACGGTTGAAATAAAAAGAAAGTTGATTTAAAAAATGCACCTAAGAAAATAAACAATTGAAGAAAGAGGAAAATTCTACAACCTTAGAATTACCAACTCCTTTGTCGTGTTGTTGTCTTCCACTCGCACCTCTACTCATCCTCATATTATCCCAAATCTACTTTGCATTGTTACTAAAGAACCTAATGAATCACTACAAGATCTCGAACCACCACCCTTTCTTCCTGCACTAAATTTTAATAGGAAATGTACTTCACGCATTATATTTGCACCTTCTTTGCGTAATTCGTGCAATCTTGTTGATCGCCTTCTTTTTTGCATTGTTAGACTCCTACCGCCACCTTGTGAGGACCATCATCGATGAGTGGATGCCACTACTACTCAACACTTGATCCTTAATCAATTTCCACAAGCACACCAACTGAAGTGCAACTCCCTTTCCCCCACATGTCACACAACACATTGTTGGGAAGTCACCCTCAAACCCTGTTGCTTACTCCACCATCAGAGTTTTCATCTACAAGGCCAACTTTGGTAGCAACTCTGTCAGCTACCTCAGCGAGGATACTTTCACCTTCTCTACTTCTCTCCCCAACTCCACCTACAATTGCAGCAAGAACCATTAGGACTTTCCCAACAACACTATCGATAGCATATCACCTCCTTAACAACACTCCCCCTGTATTTCCAATACCAGCTCGTTACTAGCTGATCACATGGGGCACAGTCCATGAACAAAACAAATCTCAAATTTTTATTACGACTAAATTTTTGGCATTTTTAGCCAAAAACTTTATAATTTTATATTTTAACCCATTAATAAAGAAGAAAAATTGTTGTTATTGTAGCAACAAAAACAAAAAAGGCAAAAATAAATTGATGGAAAAAAAGACATAAAAATAAAGGAAAAAAGAAGGAAAAAGAGTATTGGTGCAATTATAGGTGAATCATATACTTTTGATATGTTTGGTAAAGATTTAAAGTTAAGTTCATATGGTGTTACTTATGCTATGCGTTAAGTGTAGAGGTGCGTTACTTGTAGAAGCAATGGCTAAAGTCCAAATGGGTAGACGTTGACTAAACATTTGGTAGAAAAGGAGACTCCAATTGGCACTAGCAAATTGGTGAAGTCCAAGTGTTGGCAAATTAGTAAAGTTTAAGTGGGTCAAAACTGGTTAGTCACTTGGCAGAAAAGGAAAGTGCATCAGGCTTTGACAGATTGGTGAAGTCCAAATAGGATCGTTGATTGGACATTTGGTAAACTAGAAGTCTTGCAAGTGTTGGCACATTTGGAAGCCCAACAGTAGTTGGTAGACAAAGAAGATCCGAAAGGCAAAGCTGCTTAGCAAATGAGAAATATTGGTAGGTCGACGTCAAACAAATACTAGGCGAAAGAGAAGACTCTGAGGTGAGGCAAATTAGTTTCTTTATGCTTCTTTAGATAGTTTGACAAATATACACATCAAACGAGGAAGAAAAAAGACTTGTTAACAACAATAAAATAGGTAACCCGGTGCACAAAGCTCCCGCCATACGGAATCCTGGGAAAGGATCCATTCTACGCAACCTTACCCTGCTTTTTGCAAAAGGTTGTTTCCAGGGTTCGAACCCGTGACCTTTGGTCACAAAGCAACAACTTTACCATTGCGCCAAGGCTCCCCTCCAGGATAAGAAAGCAGTGAATGAAGTAAAAAAATAAAATCTATGAATGCTTATATTGAAAATTAGATACAAAAGAAGGTGAAAAGGATATTTATGGAATAGTTAAAGTGAGAAAGAAAAAGACAAGAGATCTTATCAAAATAAGATGTATTGAAGATAAATGCAATAGGTACTACTAAATGATGAGAAAATAAAAGAGCGATAGTCATCAACTTTTTATTGAACGTTTAGGTGAACAATTTAACTTAGGTAATTTAAGTAGGTCATAAGTGTAAAGATTTAAATTTTTATTATAGAATTCAAACTTTAGAAATAGAACAAGCTTTAAATGAGATGAAAAATGGAAAAATAGTTGAACTTGATAATACTCCGATAGAGGTATGGAAATGTCTAGGAAAATAAGGTATCAAATGATTTACAAAGTTATTTAATTTGATATTGAAAACGACAAAAATGTCTGATTTATGGAGGGTAAGTACTCTAATTCTCTTATATAAGAGAAACATATACAATTGTGCAAACTATTGAGGTATTAAACTAATGAAAAGGAGACCATGGTGATCGAAAATCAATTTAGATTTATGTCTAGAAGGTCGACAACAGAAGCTAATACATCTTCTCAAGAAACTAATTGAAAAGTATCAGGAATAGAAGCAAGACGTACACATAATATTCATTGACCTAGAAAAAGCTTATGATAAGGTCTCAAGGGAAATTATATATAGAATTCTAGAAAATAAAGGTGTTAGCATATCATATATTAAACTAATTAAGGACATATATGAAAATGCAATGACAATAGTGAAGATTTTGGGCAGATTAATCGAAATGTTTCCTATAAGAATAGGGTTACATCAAAGATCAACAATAAGTCCTTATCTGTTTACACTAATCATGGACGAACTACTGACACATCTAAGATTCGGTATTGTGGTGCTTGTTGTTTACAAATGATATCATTTTGGTAGATGAGACCCATGAAGTTTTTGTAAAAGATTTTAGGCTTAGTAAAGTAAAGACAAAATATATAGAATTTAAGTTAATAATATTAGACGTAATGAGACAATTGTTAAGATAAGAGATGATGAGTTATCTATACTCAAGTACTTAGGATCATTTTTGTAAAATGATGGAGGGATTGAGAGAGATGTGTTACAAAAAAAATAGAAGCATGATGATTGAAATAGAGGAGAGCGTTAGGTGTTTTTTTGTGATCGGAAAGTATCTCTAAGACTAAAAGGAAAGTTTTACAAAATAGAGGTTTGACCTGCTCTGTTATATGAAGCTGAATGTTTGACTATGACTAGAGCATATGAGTAGAAGATGAGAGTTCCAGAGATGAGGATGTTAAGGTGGATGCGCAGACATACAAGAATGAAAAATATAAGAAATGAAAATATTAGAGAGCATCTATTGAGGGAAAATTCCGGAAAACACGTTTAAGATGATACAAACATGTATGTAGATGACCAGTAGATGCTCTAGTTAGGCGATGTGAAACTATGACAAATGTGCACATCAAACGAGGAAGAGAAAGACTAAAGAAAACTTGGTTAGTAATAATAAAACAAGATAATTTATTTAAATATAAATGATGATATAATAGGAGATAGATTTCAATGACGTAGAAGGATCTATATAGCCGACCCCACCTAATGGGATAAGACTTAGCAGTTGTTGTTGTTGCTGTTATTGATTAGTAGTCTCTTAGATTTGGAGATTTTGGTTCCTGGTTGGAACGATACTTTTCCTGTTGGTTTGATCTGTGCTAACAAATCGTGATCACTCTAGTGAGGAGAGGAGGGGAAAGAAGACAGCAGGAAGAGTAAGAAGAGGAAGAGGAGCGGCAAGAAGAAAAAGAAGAGGAAAGAGGAGTAGGAGACAAAGAAGCTTTATGGAGTGGAGAGACATCACTAACACAAATAAACATGAATTGCAAAATACTATTTTTCACTGGAGAAAGGTGAGTCATGACACGTGAACTAGTGCTAGATGAGGAAGTTAGGATTTCTTTGGAGGAGGGTTTGACATAAAGGAACCAATGCGAAGCTTCTTGTGTTGTGACATCTGGCAGAGGAGGAGCAAGCGTAGATCATTGCTGCAATGAACAATTCAAAGCTTCTTATATGAGTTCTTAAAATAGGAACTCGATGCAACAAACTATTGCAAGAGGTACAAACTTCTCACGAAATGCACTATCAAAGGAGAATCATCTCACAAACATTATGTTCCGCTTTCCATGTCGAGGATTTTGTAGCTTCTTGTGTGCCAATCGGTAGGCGGAATGAAAAATATCACCCAGGTAGACCAACACTGTTCGAGATTTTAATCCTTGGTCTTTTTTCTGAGTGTAATATTTACAGATTAGGCAATATTTTACTTGTAGACAATCTCATTCAGTATCCATTTTTGAACTTGAGTTTTGTAGATTCTAGCAAGTAATTATCTCTTAAGCTTTCCAAACTTTCTTGCTTAAACACCAATGACAATGTTCTATATCTACTTTCTTTGCCATTTGATTGTCATAATTTTTATTCTGGTCAAACAAGCAGAAATTGTTGTTAGTAGAAGCTCCAATTGAAGTTTACTGAAATATTTCTTTTCTTTTTTTTAGGACTTTTAGTAATTTCATCATAGCAGATGCCCGCAGAAGGAAATCTTCAGAAATTTGCTGTAAACCTGGGCCTCTACAAACCATATTTAACCTTCCTCTGGATGAGGCAACTCTTTCTACTTTATGAGAAACCCTCCTAATACATCACTTTTTCTCATAATTTATAAGCTTATATATTGATTTTGACATTAATTTTCTTTCAGGTTCTTTCTCATAGTTATTCATGTGCTCTGGAAAGGTCATTTTTGTACCATGGGCGCATGTATGTCTCTACCTGGAACATTTGTTTCCATTCTAATGTTTTTTCCAAGCAGATGAAGGTCTGCATTCCCTGTTCTTAGAGGTTTATTTATCAAGTATATAAATTTTCTGTAGATTGTAGATCTCCTTTTATTTGTGAAAATTGTTGTTGCTTAACACAAAAAACTGGATCCATCAATTAATTAATTTCTCTTTAATAGGCATTGGGCCATAGAAAAGCTAATTCACAATTAATATAATTTATTAGAACTTTGGATGGGGAAACATTTTTGTGGATGATAGGAATTGGTTAATCCAATGTCAAGGAAAGATAAAAAACATATGTTATAGGAAAGAAAATAGGTTAGACAAAAAAAACTAAATAGGTATTATTGGTTTTTGTATGAGTATGAGTTTTTTCTTTAGGGTTTTTGATGTACTAGATTTATTCTATCTATATATATATTATATATTATACATATGTAAACTAATATTTTTTTTCCCGAAACTTAATATGGTTAGCATTTTTTTTTGAGTTAAGATTTTCATATTTCCCTTATGGGCGACCAACACCATCAACGTTGCTACCAAAAGCCCTCCTCATATCGATCTGTTCTCTCCTCTCCTTTTCCGATGAACTATCGACGAGCTATGGTCTTCTTGGAAGTGGAACTTGTGCTAAGATTGAGACATGTCATCATGTTAAGCTTCTCCCTTGTTCAAGCATTCCAAGCATATCTATGCTCTTGCATGCCCATTGAGCATGCATTTACTAGTAGACCAGTTACTAAAACCTTCAGGTTCAGCATGAGGTTGTCCATCACTGGCTTTCAGGAGGGATCTATACCATTTAGATAGGGATGTAAATGAACCAAACGGTTCACAAGCTATTCGGAGCTCGATTCGGTAAAATGCTCATTCGAGTTCGTTCATTTATCTTATCGAGCCGAGCCGAGCTCGAGCTCGATTTCGAGCTTGAGCTTAAGGACATTCGGCTCGTGAGCTCGCAAACATGTTCGTTTATAGGCTCGCGAGCTTGGGTCGTTTAGAGGGCTTAAGCAGCTCGTTTAAAGGGCTTGAGTTTGGCTTGTTTAAAGGGCTCG
>JBBMJZ010000019.1:21451382-21467206 GCA_037833815.1 Zingiber zerumbet
GACCTCCTTTATTTGATGGTTTAAAAAGATAACACCATAAGCAAAACGCCGCATCTTTTGATATGCTATATTCTAGCCATGTATATATTTTATACCAACTATCTTGGAAACTCCTTTCTTGATTACCAAAAGATCTTTTTGGATACATATGTCCAATTGGTTGGCAGGGCCCCCTAGTCAAGTACTCTCTTCGGACTTGATCTCGAATAGAAATATCAAACTCTTCAATTGATTTTCGTAATCCAGGATCACTAACAATATCATTTAAATCTAATTCCACATGAGATTGAATTTCCACAACTTCACTAATATTAGGATCATTGGAAGAACCCTCACGAAAACGTTTAGGTTTAAAAAACCTCTCCATAATCTACATAAATAAATAATTAAAAATAAAGTCATGTATATGATGTAATTAAATTAATATTCACAAATCACAATTAATTTAAACCCTAAACCCCTTAATTTAAATTGAAATAAAAAGTAAAAAAAGAAATAAGAATGGTAAAAAAAATTAACCTTGAATTATGTGAATGACTTGAGCAGTGGTGGCCTAGTGGCTAGGGGTTTCCCAATACAACAATGACTCTGCAAAACAAGTGAGAAAACAACACAATGAGTTTACTATTTACCTCGAATAGTACTGTGCCACTGAATAATATTAATTTTCAAATTTGATAATAGTAGTCAATAGAACAATTTAAAATAGAAGAGATTTTGATAATAAAGCCACACAGTCCAATTAAATGATAAATAAATCTATCTAAGAAAAAAATAATAATTTTATATGCACAGAGTCTTGCAATGAAAGTAACAAAGTTTTAATCTTAATCTAAATAATTGTTAGGGCCAAATCATAACAGTTCTCACTTTCAAGTTTCAACAGGATATTATTTTTTGGATTTCAGGAAGTAAAAAAAACATTAATCAACAGCGGCTTGCGGCTGCTGTCTGCTGGCCTGCGACGATGCCTCGATCACTCGATGGGCGGCGGACAGCCGGACAGGCGGGCGACAGACTGGTCGGCGACGCCGTGGCAGACCAGCAGACAGCGGAATCAACACTACACAAGAAAACAAAATAAAAGTAGAGAAAAAACAAGAGAGGGAGGCGGCGGACCAGCGAGCGGCGGACCGACAGGCGTCGGACTGGTGGGCGGTGGACCGGCGGACAGAGGACGACCGGCGACAGAATGCTAACGGCAGACCGCGGACGCAGGGGCGGAACGAAGCGCTGACTGATTCGCGATCGCGAGGAGAGAGAAAGGCAGAAAGCGCAAAACGCAATTGACGAACTGACGGCAAAAAAAAAACGTGACATATTGGGGCATTTGAGCTTGGGCTTGGGCTTGGGCTTGGGCTACAATTGCAAAGGTCTTTAAATTTTATTAAAAAAAAAAAAGAAAGAAAAGCAAACCTTTACCTCGCTGCTTCATTTTCGTGTCCAGTGGTTGTCGGCTTCTCACGCCGCCGCCGGACAACGAAGTTCCGACCTTTTCATGACTCCTCTTTACCTCTTTCTCCGGCAAATCTTGGCGAGGGCTTCAGCCCCCTCCAGCCCTCGCCTAGATCCGCCCCTGGGTGGATGGTAAGAAAATTGCAGAGTCTGAAGTACATAGTTATGCAGGGACATCCACTAGGGGAGAAGATGCAGCAGCACCTATGCAGGAGGGAGACAATCAAGCATTTCCGGATGGCAAAAACCATCTCAGACATGATGAAGGTTGGCTCGTGGAATATTAGAGTCCTTAACAAAGGCCTCAAGCAGAAAGGGGTGGAAAACCTCTTCGAAAGGATAAACTAGCTGTTTTGGGTGTTTTGGAGACAAAACTCAAGGATGCAGGTTATCAGAAACTGAAGTCTCAGAGGTTCCCACAATTCCAGGTGGAACAACAGGTTGTTTCAGATGGTAGAAGTCGAATATTATTGGTGTGGGACGACCATAAGGTCAATTTGGAGGTGTGTGAATGGCATGAATGTTCTGCATCTGTGATCACCAGAACAGGAGGGGGAGATAATGAGAATTATAAAATGCTCAATCCCAACCTAACATAACCTAGTCAATTGAACCCATTTAATAAAACCATTCAAACCAGTTTGATTTAGTCCAAAATGGGTTCATCCCTAGAACATCCAATTTAACTACGATCCAGACCTAGTTTAAGCCCAAAAGAATTAAATCAAACTAAATCACACCAACATTCTAAAACAGCCTATATAATCACAAATAACTACAAAAATCAAATAAAAAGTGTTATATTAGCTTTTAAATAACTAGGTTCAGCCATAAAAATCCCAAATTAGTCTTATTAAATCACAATTTACCCCAATCTATACCTATTGAAATTAAAATTTAGAGAATATAACTATTGGGAGTGACCTGAAAGAGCTAGAATCTGATAGCTCAAAACTCTTAAACTCTGAGACAGATCTTTGTTTGATGCTTCTCTAACTACATTTTAGTTAATTGGTTGTGCTTGGCATTTTGGCATGGGAATGACTGATATATCAACTCATCTGTATTGTATATGATTAATATTTAACCATAGAATACTTGTTTGACTAGTTTAATTACTTGTGGAAGATATGAAAATTTTATATGTGATATTACCAGTTGGGATATTGGCACACTTCAGATGAATATGAGGGGATAGTCCGTGAAGTAACTTTTAGGTCACTATGCCACAGTCCATTATGCCCACCAGATACTGCTGTCACCGAGCAGCAACGTGCATTTCAGTCATATGATAATACAAGCTTGGTGTGTGGTTTGATGCTAATTTATTACCTTTCTATTTTTCTTATAAGTTTTTATAACCACCTAATATCTTTTCTAATGTTTTTAATTCAATATTTCCATTTTCTAGGTTTTTGAGACTGTACAGAAAGCTCATGATGTTCCATTTGGATCTTACTTTGAGGTACTTCTGATTTAGTGACCTAATTCTGACCATTATATTTTTTCCACCTGTATACTTTATGTATTTAGACTATCAGATTGAGGCAGAAATATTGAGATATTTTTATTAGTACATGCCATTCAGGAGTTTATTTGTGTGTTTGGTAAGTTGTGATGGTATAACATGATCTTATTTTATTTATTATTAACAAGAGATCATTCCCCTTGAGGATTAGAACAATATAGTGAATACCCTGTAAGATATGACATATAAGAGATTCATCTTAGTGTACCAAGGGTCTTCTATATCAATGCAATATAGAAGAGAGCAGAGACGGAAAGGTCTAGGATAAGAGAATTGAAACGAATGACGCTATATAGTAGATGATGAAGAGTATAGGAAGTGGGAATAAACGGGACAATCAAAATGGATTGTGGGAACTCTGAACTTTGGTGATGGATTTGGCGATTTAAAGAGTGATGGACCTAGCAATTGAGCTGATATCTCTCAGCCCTGGAATGGGAACTGTTCTGCAGATGATCCTTGTAGATGGGAATCTTCTCTAAGAGTTGGTAGGTGGCTGGACTAGATCTTGATGCTGGATTAAGGTTTGGCAATGGAGTTGAAGGGGATTTTCAGTCACCTGGGCAAGTGGATTTAAAATTCAGCTTCCCTAGTGGTTTGCTCACGGTTTCAAGTGCCAATTTGTATCAATCGGCATGACCAAAATAAATTGTTCTGACCACTAACCAGGAGTAAATGCCTCTGATATTCAGATTCGCTAGTTACCCCTCATACCTGTTTCTCGGTCACCTAGTCGAGGACGAAGACCCAGCATTGTGAGGATTTAGTAGGTGTCTGATCTAGGTGTTGGAACTGGATTGAAATTTGTCAGAGGAGTTGAAGGGGATTCTCAATCACCTAGGCAAGTTTATTCAGATCACGGCTTCAAATTTGCTGTGGTCTTGTGGATTCAAAATTCAGCTTCCCGGGTAGTTTGCTCATGGAGTTCAATGACATTGTTCACCCCACATCGTGTGGAGTTCAGTGACATTGTTCTCCAAATGATCCTAGTGGATGGGAGTCTTCTCTGAGAGTTTGGTAGGTAGCTGAACTGGGCGGTGAATCTGGATTGAGGTTAAGCATTGGAGTTGAAGGGGATTCTCAGTCACTTGGTCAAGTTTATTCTGATAATGGTTTCAAAATTTCGGTGGTCATATGGAGAGAATGATGTGGATTCATAGTTCAGCTTCCTTAGTAGTTTTCTCATGGAGTTCAGTGACATTGTTCTCCAGATGATCCTAGTTGATGGGAGTCTACTCTAAGAGTGGGTAGGTGACTGGACTAGGTGTTGGATCCAGATTGAGGTTGGGCAATGGAGTTGAAGGGGTTTCTTATTCACCTGGGCAAGTTTATTCTGATCATAGCTTGAAAATGTTGTGGTCTTTTGCGAGGTTTAAAATTTCCCATGCCGAGGTTTCGGTCTTGGACCAGAACGATACAGTATCGGTACCGTATCATGCCGTGCCGATATAATTTCAGTATTTTTTAAATATAAAATTTATTTATTAAAAACTAAAATATTTAACATAAATATTTAAAAAATAAACAATATAAAAAATAATCTATAAAAAAAAGGAAAAGATATGGAAATAGATAAATAAATAAATAAAAATTTTATTATAATTTTTAAATTAAAATAAATGAAATATAAAATTAATTAGATAACTTTATCAGGATTTAATAAAGCTTCTTTAGATTATTTCCATCATAGTTAGGAGTTAAATAAAATAATTAACCTAAGTTTAATTTTAAAAAATCCGAAATTCGACACCACTGGCAAGCTCCCGTAACTTCGGCATTACCACGAGGTTGCGTGACCCCTCAGCCATGGCCACGGGGATCGCGTAACTCCTCCAGTGCGACCGCGATGGTCGTGCGACCCCTCTGCAGCAGCTGCAGGGTTGCGCGACGCCTTCGCGACGATAGCGAAAGAGTTATGCGACCCCTTCGCTGCTGTTGCGGGGTCGAGCAACCTCTCCACTGCGGCCACGGGGCCGTGCAACATGCCGCAACTGTCATGGGTTTGGTGCCGGGGTCGTGCCGGTGACAATCCCCGAGCGGAACGAGATGTTTGGCCCATTTCGACCATCTCGACACGACACTTTAAACCATGCTTGCTATAAAGATATTTCCCATGGTTTCAAGTGATGATCAATATCAGTAGTCTCCAAATATTGTGTTGGCATGGGTAAATATTATTGCCGCCAATGCTGACATGATATTGGTGGTATCAGCTGATATTCTTTGGAATTAACTCAGACAAGAAGATTCTTTCTCATTATTCATTCTTTGATTTTGTCTGTTGATCACAAGGAGTTGCAATACAAAAAGAGAAGAAACAGAACAATGAGATGCACTAGTGGATGACATTGACTGAGACAAGCTCGTACTTTAATTCTATATAGAGGAGATAAACACTAATCAAAGAGGAGAAGAGGAGATACACCAATCAAAGCACTAATAGTAGTAATAAAAAAGTGACACCAGAGTCAGATAAATTATTCCATATTTAGTACCTATGCCTAATCCAGCTTCAATTGTGTTAGTCTAGTTCAACACCTGGTAGTTAACTAAAATATATATATGAATATTTGGAGGAATCAATTCCAATACTAGTCCTGCGACATTATTTAATGAGACTTAGAAAATTATGGGGTTAATCATGATAGGATGCTACAAGGACCAATGCTTTAATCCAACACACAATACTCATTTAATATTAGGATTTAGGAAGGTGTAATCATTAGTCTTAATGCCTGTTATTTTTTTATGCTTTGTTGCTTTAAAATTTTTAACTTCATGTGCTTCAAAATTTCTATAGGTTTATATTTGGAGGTAAACATATTTCTATGACTCATTTGAGTTGAATTTGAAATACTTTGTAGTGTGTCAAACTTGCTAAGTATTGACATGGTACTTAAACTGGATTATTCCATTAGAAGGCCAAAACTTGGATATGGGATGGTATTTTAAACCTTGATATTACCAAATGAATACAGGCAAAAATAAATGACAGGTCTAGTTGGTTCACAACCATTAAAGGTTGGGAAAGCACCACCTTGTTGCACCATTCTACCCTTAAAATTTTGGTTTATAGTTCTTTTTCATATTGTGACTTGCTACATGCAGGCAGGTATATGGCACCGGAAATTTATTTCAATGAGGAGTACAATACAAAAGTAGATTTCTTCTCATTTTCTTTGATTTTACAAGAGGTAATTACTCGCTTTCATTTCTTTAAGTTTAATCTATTTGAGAGTTAATATGCCCTGTAAAGTTGCCGAACCATCACCCTTTTGAAAATATAGCTCTGTGATGCAAGTACTCAAATAAACTTTTTTTAAAAGTTGACACTTGACAATATAAATTTATTCCCACATACTATTTTTAATACACCTAATTTATTTTGCCACTGTCTGTGAGATGGGGTCAATTATAAAACCTATAAACCAAACCAGTCATCATGTCTCATTGTTCATTCATTCAACCAATTATACAGTTATTGTTCTTCAAAAAATCTCCTCGTTCACAAGATTGTTAATAGAGGCAGGTAACCATGTGTAGTCAAATGGTATCAGAGACACACTTGCGCTTAACTTTCACTACTTGAGACTATGGGTATAATTTGTGCAATTTGAGATTATGCTCTTTAACTCACTGGTTAGTTGTATCTACAGGGATGTATGTTCTCAAATTGCATTAATATGTTTAATTCTTTACCGTTGTTCTTTTCTAGATGATTGAAGGATGCCCTCCTTTTCCTAACAAACAAGAATTGGAAATTCCAAAAGCCTATGCAGAAAATACGAGACCACCTTTCAGTGCATCAACTAAGTTGTATGCTTATGGATTAAGAGAGTAAGACTTGTCCTCAATTTAATATTTTTTAATCAAAGTAGTCATGGATTATTGTACTTTTGCTGATAAATTGTGACTGGTAGCATTTGTTTAGATTTTGATTGTAAAATCAGACATATCATTTAATACATTCACTTTAAACTATATTATAATAAAACCAAAAAAACCTTGGTTGTATTCTTATTTAGTTTAAACTATATTATGAATTATATGGTCTACATGATTGGGTACATTATCCAATAAAACATAAAAAGAAATGAGAGAGAGAGAGAGCTTGATTCCCTAGAATAAGATAGCGACGACAAACAACAACCAAGTCTTATCCAATTAGGTGGGGTCGGCTTAACCACGTAAGATAACAATCAGGAAAATTGATGGTAGTGTCTAGAACATGGTCATGGGTAAGTTAGAAACTTTTTTTTATGTCTAAGCTACCGGTATAGTACACAGCATGCCATTCACCGGAGCTGAATTATATATTAGACATAATTTAGCTAGTCATTCAAGGAAAATCTGTAAGCTTCGTACTGATTTAATTAATGGAGAAAGTCTGTAAGCACCATTGATATGATGCAGGTTCAGTTGTGCATTGGCAATCAAGAGGGGTGACATTTCTAAGTTTGATGCATACCTCCAGAATAAATTAACCAACTAAAGCAAATCATGCATTAACTTTAGTACCATAGAGGTTAGATAGTTGGCTAGCTCGAATATATTGTATGGCTATGAAGTTTTCATTAAAATGATAACTATTCTAACATTTGCTAATGTAATTGAGGCCCAATGTTTCTATACTGCTGCAACCTAAAAAGTCTTATTTAATGAGCCAGAATTGAGCAAAGATATCAAAGTTGGCGCCTTATTTGAGGAAATAGAAAGTTCAGAGGCTGATTGGAATACATTAACAAGGCAAGTGAGAGAACTTTTGCCAGGGACATGTAGTTGATCGACTCTTGCCCATCACAGTTTCAGAAACATAAGTTAGCAGTAACTTTGTACCATAGCATCTTATCCCTACAACCAATTTTCCACCACAAATTTTGCTCCCGGGTGGTTTGTTTTATAACCTAAGTCACCTTCTGTTTGTAGCTACGTACACAAGAGCAAGGAGGAATGCATTTCAACCTGTTAGTTTACTGAGGACCTAACCTAATATGGTCATTGTCTATTTAGTAATCATCCATGTAGGTAATTGAAAGACACTTGTGCCATGAGGGAATAGCAGAAGTACAGTGTTCCACGAGAAGATCAACCCTGCTAATGAGAAAAACCGAGCTTCCCAGAATTCACTGATTAGCATTATTAATAAGCATAAACTAGCTTGGAGAATTTGTAGAAAGAGTCTCAAAATCTCAGTAGGACTCGGTAAGGCCATCAAGTCCAGCGGATTTCTTCCTGTCAAGTAGGAGTATAGCAGATTGGTTGAGAGATTTGTGAGTTAATGAGTATTACTAATAGCATTCCATTGCAAGCCAACAATGGTTGTGTATCTGTCCCCATGATTGCAACTGAATTGTGTTCCCATAGTTGCTAAAACTGATCTAGTTCTGACAATGATGTTCATTCACAATGGCATCAAAGAATTTGCTTTTATGTCTCATAGTTTGTTCCATTAAGATTGGCTCCAACATTTTCCCATCAATTATAGTGCCTTAACATACTTGAGCATTCTCACTCTCACCAAAGGTCAACAAATATCATACCTTGAGAGGTTTTCTTATCCCCCATTTAGCTGAATCTGTTGAAGTCATTTGCAGAGAAAAGAGGGTCCTCAAATCTGAATGATGTTAAAGCTAGTCCTCATGACTTCTTAAAGTGATGAGCAGGCTCATATCTTACACATGGAAGCTGTGGTATCTCAAGATGAAGAGCAGATCACTTTAGATGTATTGAAGGTGTAAACATAAAGATTGGTTACTTTCCTAACAGCTCAAGCTTGGGATTGGTCATTAATAAATAAACTTCAACATGACATTAAAGTAGCAGATCACAATTGGTATACGTTGCTAAGAATTTTGGTTAGTTCTAAAGGGCAAAAGATGGAATAGGTTGCATTTGGCTTTTTCTTTTAAAGATCGAGTGGGTGTGCTATGGATCAGAAAGGTGATAATGAAGATCCAGAGAAGCAAATTTCAAGTCTTTGAACACGAACTTGGGGGTAAAGCTATTGGACAAGAGGTGGCAGCTGTGATGGACCAGATCCAGTGCAAATTCCTCCCTTCTCCCTCTAGCAATGGTCAGGGTTGTCTTTGTTAAATATTTTGATTGTTCTTTTTTTTCTCATGTAGTTATCATCATTGTGCCTATTTTGTTGTTTGTCTGTTGTGTCTTGAACTCTCGTTTGTGACCACTGGCCACAAAGAGACTGCATGAATCTGTATGTGTGCACAAAGAAAGAAATGTTAAAAGGTCACTTAATACGTTGGTTTTCTGTAATACTATATAGAAATTCCTTCCTTTTATCAGCAAGGATTGATTTGATGACATATATGACCTTTTCGTTTAGGTTAATTGAGCATTGTTGGAGGAGAAATCCTGCTGATAGGCCAACATTTAGAGAGATTATTCGACAGCTGACCAATATAGAAGATAAACTTGCTCACAGAATAAAAAATAAGGTGTTCATTAATTTTCTACTTTGCATATCAAGTTTCTTTTCTTTTAATTGACTTCTATATTTATTTGTTTTTCGGTTCATTTTGCACCTGTTGCACAAAGTAGAAACTAGAAACATACTATTATTTTCTCCTCCACTTCATATTTTGGATAATTACTTTGCTAATTCCCTTGAGGCTTGAGCTACCAAAATCTATTTTGTCTTTTCAATATGGAGCGTGGACAAAATGCTAAAAATATTAGACACATCACCTTGCTGATAATTGTGCAAAAATATTTTATCTTTTCATTTCATTCCATTATTACATATATTCCTAATCTTTGTCTCCATAATATAAGCATTTCATGCAAGCTTAAAATTACTCATTGTGGATTCGTATAGACATAGTTAGTTAGACATAGCTTTCCAAAATCCACTTTTGCTTACCATTTTAGTTTTATCATCCATATTTTTATTTGTATTTGCTGTAATTGTAGTCTTTCTGCCTTTTTCCTTACCAGGTAGGACTACTGAACTGTCTTCATAAATCTATCATTTGCAAGACAGATAGTGCAAGCGATTCATCCAATGCATCCAGTAGACATTCATCGTGAGTTCTTTTCAGTTTACTTTAGAAGGTCAGGAAAAAAAAAAAGTGAACTACAATCCCTTTCCGGAAACCACATTTACTTGTTTTTAGATCAGCTAATTACCTAAGCTTAGCTGTGATTTCTTTGTTTCTTGAGTGACAGAACTTTACTGAGAAGCAGTTTGCCATATGATCATCTTTTCAGTCAATATATACATGTTTGAGATTAGAATCTTTTTCTGCAATTTGAAGATTTATTCTTAATCAGACGAACTCGATATCACCATATGTTGGAAATATGGATTTAGCTGGGAAATCTTTCGACTGTCACACGTGCACCAACACACACACACACACACTTTTTGCCTTTGAACAACTAAAAGAGTGCATTGGAGATAATTTGAGACCTCACAAAGCTATGGCTGATACTTTGCTAGGTCATGGCCGGCAACCAATATTTTATTGTCCAACCAACAGGGATCTAGTAAATAAAGGGTAATGTACTATCTTGGGGACTCTTCAAAAGTAAACAATATCTCAAACAATTATTGATAATTATATCTTTATGGTTCCACTTAAAGTGCCAAGTTTATAACAGAAATAGGACCATAACTCCTCTACCATCAATAATCTAACAGGATTCATACTCGTACAAGGTGACTGATGTCCATAGGGTATGCATCAGAAGGTGATCCAGCTTTATAAGATCTCCTTCCAACGATGATATTCCCAGCTTCCGTTGGATGGAAGGCATCAAAGAACAAGTACTCCTTCCTGTTTGAGCATGGTGATTGGTAAGGCAGACATGTAATCTGCCCATTGTTCCTCCCCACCCCACAACATCCCCTGTTCGTAACAGTCAAACCTGAAACAGCAGATTTATCCCAATTAGACTAAGTAAAAAACTTTAAGCAATCTTCTTTGTTCATTATATGACCTACCGTAAGATCCAGCATTTTTGATAATGTCCTCAAAGATTCCATAGCCATTGATATAGATGAAATGTGCTCCGTCCATGGTGTTGAATTGGTCCACCAAGTTGATCAGCTTCCCATTGAAGATTTTGATGGCGCTGTTGATCTCCTCGACGCAGGTGACTCCATTGGGGCTGTGCTGAGCCAGCTCGTTGGGGGAGCACCCGACCTGGCCAACGCCTATCAACGCCACCTTTCTCGCTCCATAGTTGTACAGAGTCTGAAAGCACACGACAAGAATGTTAATGATCAGCGTCTAACAATTGTAAACATAATTAGTCAGGTATTTAACTGAGGGGGGATTAGTCATGTAGATGCATAGTTGACATTCAACCCCAACATAATCTTAGCTGCTAAAGGAGATTTATACTGACCCTTAGCTGTTGAGAATACTGTTGGATGAGCTCATCGGCAAATTGCTCAGGAGTGTACTGCTGGCCGGTGTTGTAGAAGGCCGGCATGAAGTAGTTGTTGAGGTAGTCATTGCTTCCCATGCCAACGGAGAAGATGCACTTGCTCAGGTAATTGGCTGCAGAGTCCTCGTCTCCCAGAATGCTCACCATTTCCTGCACTGCTGTTTGGTAGTTCTGCAATTGCCCACCAAATGGTATTCTGCCACCCTGCAAACACCAGATTTTTACCTCATGAATCTCAAGGTTTAGGTTTGTAGAATTAGAGGTTTGGGGTTCGAGGTTTCGTTTATCATAATTTATTAGAGTTGAAGACGTGTTTAATGGTGTACCAGTTGCCGGCCGGTTTCTTCTCTGATTCCGGCAGCCGCAGAAGCGAAATTGGCGCCGGAGAGGAGCGCTCGGCCTCTAGTGGTTGCGTAGGGCGGTATTAAGTCGTTAAATCCCAGAAGTCGAGCTGCTCGGTCAACAGAACGATGAAATGGCGACAACAGATTGAAGAATTAATAATTTACACACACACAAATAAAAAAGTGAAAATCAGTACCGATAACGTCGACGGTGGTCAAGCCATTGGTGAACCGTCCGCTTGGACCATCGAAGTCGATGCCGTATGGCGGGTAGTTGGCGACCGCCAGCGACCCCATATCGTTGTTATTACCATTGTCGACGAGCGAGTCGCCGAAGATGAAGTAGCACGGCACTTGCGGGTCTGCCTTCGCCGGCAACTCCAAAACCAATAGCAACACCACCACTGCCGCCACCACCGCCATTGGTGCTTTGCCCGTCAGCTCGCCCGCGTGTGCCATTGCTGGGGCAGTTGGCTGAGCAGGGGAAATGAAAGGGTGGAATAAATAGGGGGAAGTAGGAGGAGATGGTGGGGGATCCGGCGCATTAAAGTGCTGGCGAGGTTAACGTGGATGGCGTCATTGCCCTACTCTCACATACCAGTGCAGTCACTGCATGCTGCCTGTTTCAGTGTGAGGTAGGAATGCGCTACTGGTTTAATGATGGTTTGTTGATATAAAATAGCATAATTATATCTTTGGTTTCAGAGAGCAACTGGTAATTTGAATGAAAATATACCATCTTCTATCACATTGTGGATTTAATAGGGTTCCTGTTCAATCTGCGAGGAAATAAAGTTCTAGTGAAGGAGATGTGAAACTACGGTTTGCAGCTTTTACATTAAAATTTAATCGTTTACAGAAAAAGTGCTTCTATAGTTTTTCAGAATCTATACTGGAGTTTTGCTTTGGTCTTCTAGATACATTTTGCTGGCTAAGTTATAGTCTTTTTGTTCCTTGTGAATTAGATGGAAGTTGAATCATCTATAATTGCCCTTATCGCTGAGTTCATGTGTCTTTTATAGTTCTTTTCCTTCAGTCATCAGGTTTTGGTAGATGATCTTGTTCACAGGCTGATGGTTAATCTAGAACAAGGAAGCTGGCATATGGACTCTAAGGTACATGTTGCTTTTAGTCGTTCTACTCTATCCAACGATCAATTTGCAAATAAGATTCTTGTTTATAAATTAATAGTGTTTTCCCCCATATAGTTGATTGCAAATTATGATTATATTTAACAAACAAAAATTTTAGAATTTTGTATCCGCGTCGAATTGTTTGAAGGGTAATAAATAAGGGGGGTGTGGTGCGATCCCATCTACCCTGCCACATTGCCTTACTTACGAGGGAAGGAATTGGGGATTGGTCATCAATGGTGAGGTCCCTAGCAAACTTTTAACTCTTCGGCAAAATTGAAGAGACTGATTTTTTATTATTGTCAAATGGGCACCGTATAATTTATTGAATAGTAATTAATTTTCTTGAAAATGTTTCTTTTTTGTCACTAGGTGCTAAAATTCATCTTATTCCAATAAAAAGTATGTGATTATTCATTTTTCAGACTGTTAGCTATTTATAAATTGTTCATTGTTGTCGATATGAAAATTTTATTTATGAATCACAATATGCTTTCTGTTAAGGTGTAAGTGAGATGCTGTGTTATCGAAGAATGCTTTGTTCTGAAAGAGTTTGAATAACTTAAGTTAGTTGAATCATCTCAATCTTCTGCCTAATATTAGTGCTAGTGAAGTGAAATTACTGATTGTGCTTGCTAGCAGCATGCAACCTTAAAAGCTCAACCGTACTTGTAGAAAATCATTTACTACAACCATCAATTAGATCACTCGTCTGTCAAAGTTTGAAGGTTTCTTTCCAGCACAGAATTAATTCTGGCTTCACGTATGATATTTAAGATGGAACATAAATACATTGCGTGTTAGTTTAGATTGTAAGGATTGATTTATGATCAAATTCATTGTGTAAAATATTAATTTTTAGGGAGTTATGATTAAGGAATAATTATTCTTCAATATTATAGCCATACATCTTTAAACATAAACCGATAGTTTTAAAAAAAACTGTAATAAAAAAGATATTCTTTCTTAAAATCTACAGAGGCATTTAAGAATTTACATTTTAATTTACAAATGACAATCATTGTTGTATTTTATGAATAATTGACACTCCATTGAATAGCTGTATTATACATCTTTGATAATTTTAGCATTGTTTAATTGTTCTCAGATTGATCCATGGAATAACAATGTGATATGAACTGTCAGGTTAGAATTCAGTGTATCACAAGTAGAGACGGGGCATTTTTCTTCCCAGACAAGTCTCATGAAACCCCAATTCAGATAATGCTCGCACATGAATATTACTGAAGAAGAAACAACAAGCAACCACAACCATCGTAATAAAAAACTATCTTCCTCGAACTCTGACGCTGTCTGCCTCTTCTCCATCACCAAGCCAACCCGGCCTTGGCTCGTGCCACTCCCAACGCCCACCTAATTTTAGCAGCTCTTTATGAATAAGACCAGACCAACCAACCCAACCCTCATCAATGCGTGTTGACTCCAGCAAGGAATTAAGTCATGGAATTCATTCCATCTCCCCGACTGTCACAGCAACTGCGTCAGTGGCACAAACCAAATCCCAGCTGCTGCATTCAATTCATCATTAGGGAAAGAGAAGCAGATGAGTTGTATACCACATTAATAAGTGATCTGATGAAGGAAACACAAATGTAGATAGAGAGAAGACCATCAAGGTGTTGTTGTAATGCATTTAGTTGAAATAATGGAAGTAGTAATGCTACATCAAGGAAAGTTCAGATACAACTTCCAGAATACCTAGTTAGTGAGTTAATAGTTAGCATTAAGTAGCTCGTGAATGTCCTCCAATTCATAATGATGGTAGGCTTCTCATTTCATAATATGGAACAGATGGAGTAAATGTGAAGTGGCAAGTGACAAGGAAGGAACAAGTATGATACTTAACTTGAAATGATGCATACATGGCATGATATCTACATGTTAATGTTTATTTCTAAGTTTTCGCTCTTACCCTCTTTTTTTAATCTAAGGATAGGGTCATACTTGTATGATCTTATTAACAAAATATAATAAATGTAGTGAGCTTTCTTCTACTTTAAATAAGAGACAACAAACCTGATTCCCACCCAATTAAAATTGACGTTGGCCAGAATTAGGAAGGTTTTTAATGAAGTGAACGAATCATTGGCCCAGCTGAAAGAATTATGAATGAAGTGGAGCTTCATAACTAGTCAATATCTCTTTTGATGAGTTGAAATTGCCCATTTCTCGAGTAAAGCTTCTCAGAAAATGGGTTTATGCCTACAAACTCTTTAGGAAGCTAGAGATTTTCCTCCCCTTTGTTGGCATGGCTACCATCCCAGAATTGATACCAAGTTTTGCATATGGCACTACAAGTGAGCTAGTCAAAGGAATACTAGTTACAATAAAATAGCTCCAACATGTGGTTTTACGTGATTCATATAGTCAAACTAAGGAAAGTTAGGACAATTAGGTTTCAGAACTTCTGAGAATTGGCATTTGTCTACTTTTATTTTCCTTTGAGAACACAGTACACAGTAGAGTCCTGATTGCTCACAAGCGAAGAAATGCAACAAAGTAAAGCAACTTGGAAGTCTGAAGCTGAAATAAAGAACATTGTTTTAAGAAGTCAAAAGGTTCGAATTGTTTGGGTTGATGAGCTTGTGCAATGAGAGACTGCAATATGTAATATAATTTTAAAATTGCTTCAACGTACTATTTAAGTAACACTAGAGATATTAAAATTGCTTTGAAGAGTTTTAAGATACAAACTAAATATTAAATTACTTTTACATAATACACTTTAGTTCCAAGTAAAAAATTCAATACACTTTTAAAACGCATTATCAAAACCACCCTATATCATCAGACTTAATATGAACATACTGAGAGATTAAAAGGGCAACACAGAGAATATGGGGGACTGCATAGTGTTAAGCAAACTGATATCTATCCAATTCACCTTCTACAGCATTCAACAACAATAATCTGTCATGATCTCATCCTCAT